>OFHS01000454.1:0-42716 GCA_900245855.1 Calvadosia cruxmelitensis
TTTAATTTCTTCACATTCGGATCCATCCAAAGTGTATATTGTGTAGAGCTTTAGATCATCAGCAAACGATTTACATTTCGACGCTTGAAGTATAGTCGCGACGTCGTTGATGTAAACCAAAAATAAGAGAGGCCCAAGGACGGAACCCTGTGGAACGCCACTCACACAATGAGATTTTAAGGACAACTGTTCACCTACACGGACTTGTTGGGTTCGCATAGAGAGGTATTCTTCAATCCATTGCAAAAGTGGACCAGTGATGCCATATGCTTTGAGTTGTCATATGTTTTATATAAGCTCCTGATCACGCAAGGTCATCCCACTCACAGTCAGTGAGTGAACGGTCTGGCATCGCTGACCGGAAAGGAGCATTATTAGCATTATGGCATTGCAAATCAATGTTTTAAGGCTGAGCTTGGATGTTGGTCCAAGGCTCTTCAGATATTTCGAGACATTGGAAATGTCCCACGTTTTAGTATAGCAAGGAAACGACGGCCTGTTCACGAATACCCCACAAACAAAGCGTGACACAAATGGGTGATTTCCAAATGAAACAGAGCCGCCTAAGTTGATTACCGTAGAGAGCGCCGAGCGCGCAGTGTTAATGGCACTGTACGATAATCCATTCTGGTACTACTCCAGAAGAAACTCGAGACCTTGTCCAACAGATGCAGAAATGGGATGTATCCCATGCAAGAGGCAGAAGGCATCCCAGCGGCGTAAGTACGTCCCGTAATACTTTCGAGTTGCTACTAGCCAAGATTGCATAATGATATCTGACACCCCTTCGGAAAGCCTTGTTCACAAAGGGATCGCCCGACAAATGGCAGAACAGCAGCTCCAGATTTTCGTGAAGCGGATGCATCACAAGAAGATGCGCCGGCAAATACAGTGTGGTCGGTCCCCTAGGCAAAACAACGGGAGAACTAATAAGCATACCAGTCGAATTGGACCACCATGCCTGCGTTGGCCAGTGTGGTACAGCAAGTACGCCTGTCGCCTTATCTTGATGACTCTTTTGAAGCACATGCTGGATAATGCTAAACGGAGGGAAAGCATAAAACACCTCATCTGTCCAGTTCAGATGAAACGCATTCACCGCATATGCCCCAGGATCAGGCTGGTATGACACGAATGGCTTAAGTTTGTAGTTAAGCAGAGACGCAAGCAAGTCAATTGTGGGCGTGATCCCTAATGAAACGATGGCTGCATTGTACAGGGAGTCCTGAACACTCTGTTCAGTCTCTCGCCGACAAATCCGAGATTCTTTGTCAGCTGCAACATTAATTTGCCAGGAATGTGTGCAGCTGTCAACCAGACACTATGGGCAATGCACAATGCCCAGATATTACATACAATACCATTATTCAGGACCGAATGATTAGTGCCCATGTTGTTAATGCACGACACAGCAGTGGTATTGTCCATTAACAGACACACATGCTTCCCGGCAATCACCTCAGCAAGCGACTGTAATGAGAGCAGAATTGCAAGCATTTCTAAATAATTTATATCATGTTTTGCTTCTGTGGGCGACCAATTACCACCGGCCTTTGTTTCACCGAGCGAGCAACCCCAGCCAATTAGTGAGGCATCTATTGCCATGGAGACAGCAGGGTTGCCATGGCTAATGACGTTGAAGGCATCACTCACAAAGATGATCAGATCAGATCAGGTCAGATCACCAGGTCAGATCTTCTCTTGCACAAGGAGATAGCATCATGCGTGCGTTGAAATTGCCCTCAGCCTTTATTAGCTCCGACGTCATTAGCCCTAATGCTCTCACAACTGATCGGATAACGACGTGATTGGCAGCGATCAAGTTAGCACATCTGTCGATAAGTGTCTGAGTTCTTTCGGGAGTTAGCTTAACCGTCATCGTTGTCCAATTAAGGACAAATCCGAGGAAAGTGATTTCCTGAGTCGGAATAAGAACAGACTTGACTGGATGGACAATAAACCTAATGCGATAGAGCAAGGCCATCGTGTCACTCCTATTTCTCAAACAACCATCAAAGCTATCCGCCGACAACCAAGAGTCATCAATGTACGCAACAGAAATGTGGACATGTGGCATAGGTTGCAAAACACTGGCTTAAGTAGCTTTGTGAATTTCCTTGGACAAAGGGACAGGCCATTAGGGAAACAGGTGAACTTATAAATTGCCCTTGCCACATAAGTTTCAAGAATTTCTGGCAGTCGGTATGGATTGGCACAGAGTAATATGCGTCTTTAAGATCGATTGACGCCATGAAACAATTCGGTTTCATTAATCTGATCGCCGACCAGACAGTATCCATCTTGAAATGGCAATTTGTCACAAGCTGAATAAGGCATTTTAAGTTCAAGATCATGCGGATTGTGCCGTCCTTTTTCGGGCAGGTGAAAATGGGAGACAAATAATCCCCATCCTCACGACACAGCAGCGCAGCACACCTTTGTTCACTAATTTTCTAATTTCCTCATCAATTGCCTCTGTTTCCTCTTTTGCAAATCTATTATTCATAGGCAATATAGATAAGTGCAGAGTTTCGTCATGAAAGTCAATAATTTGCCCGGTAACCGTTTCAAGGATTTCTGGGTCTGAGATCAAAGACCGCCATGCCTCAACATGGTTGCGTAAGCTGCCCGCAATAAACGTGCTCACTCGTCGCTCAAAGTACGCGATGACACGATGCAGCAAATCAACAAAAGGAATAGTACTGACCTGTATATCAGCTAACGTTTGTACGACGTCATCGTCGCCTGATTTGCCTTCGTGCCCCGGTCAAATCGCCTCCTTGATTGGAATGGGGTGCCTCCCCTCTGGGGGTGGCCGCTCGGAGGCGCTCGCAGTAAAAAAGACGGCTTGTCAGACTTTCCGCGAGTAGATGGGTATGCCCGCTTGTAGTAGCTCTGAGGCTGCGGGCTGGTGGTGGAGCTGATCTTCTGGGTCATTTTGATCTGCTTCAGCTGCCCTTGCAGGTCGTCTACGAAAAGCATCGACATAATAGGCGCGCTTATGAAGATGTGGACGCAGTGAATCTGGGTGGCCCTGAGACAGTGCCCAACTGGTATGCCCCAAAAGAACAATGGCGCTAGTGTTTAATCTGACTATCTTGTTGATGTCGACGGCGCTCTTGCTCGCTCGAGAGGCCCTGGGTCATAATGGTGCAAATAAACCGGTAAAACTGTTCTGCAGTGTCGATTGGCGGCGGTCTTGCAGTCGTGCGGTTGATCAAGGAATGTCCAAATCTCCGGGTTGGTCGTTGGTGTGTCCAACCGATCACAATTCTCCGGACGGTGATATTTTGACAGCTTTTTCTTTAAGTTGTTCCTCGTCCAGCTTTGTTAGCCACCGCAAATTGGCAATTTTAGCCAGTTTCTCCGTAATGGCTGACCCAAGGCTCTATTAAAGATGCGGAAATATCATCCAGAACGTCATAGGAATAGTCATCACTGGCTGAACCAACGGCGGCGGCAGCGCTATTAGCATGTTCTTCTGTGAGCAATGTTTCGGAGTCAGAGATCTCGTTGTCCGACTCATCCTCGGCCTGTAATCGAGGCCTCTTCGCAGGGTTTCCCTGCGGCACACGGGTATCGGCATATCGAGGTGGCGTTCCCCGCATGTGGACTCGCACATTGCCAGCATGCTCTTTTTCATGATGAACAGCATTGACATTAACGCAGCATCGCTGCCTGTCGCTGGCGGTGCTCCGGTACCCAGGTCCTGTCCAGTAGGACCGTCGGTCGACGTATCGACCCCATTGTCTTCAGAGGGAACAGAATCCATAATATTTATATATACAAAACTAACTCAATTTTCCAAAAAACGGTAAGTTGTCGGACCTCTAACAGGCAAAATCGATTCACTCAAGAAGAATGTGTGAACTGATTGTTCGAGTTGATCCACTCTATCTCATGTGACTTCCTAGTGACGTAGACCAATGGCGAAGTAGAATTGAGATTGAGTTGCAACTCAATAACGTAATACTCACCACGGTTACAGTGTTCTTTATAACGAAGCACGGCTTTGGGCAGCGTCATTGGCTGCTGGTGTCCTGAGCAGAATGTACAAACAAACTATGGTTAGCTTTCTCTTTTATACAAAACGAAACTATAAGGTGGCTAAATATGGAATAATTATGCTAATGACTATATCGTAGGAACTGTAAACCAAAACAAAGTGTTCTTAGTAAGAAGGAGGTTAGGTGAAAAAGAGCTTGCATATCGGCGCTAACAGCTAGCATAAGTCAATATGAGAGAGGCTTCGTTTGTCGGATAACAGTTGACGGGCATCAACAATCATGGACGATATCCTTTACGATGACCTGCGAATCCGGGGTTATATTTCTGGGCTTGCTGGAAGACTGCAAGCAGCTTCCTACAGTTTTCACTACGTCTGGTGTCACCAAATGGAGTGCTGTCATCTGGCTTCTTTTCATGAGCAGCTCACATTGTGCTGCACCAGTCATTGCATGTGGAGTAGTGCGATAGGAAAACAGGATCTTGTCCAGGCGACATTGCAAAGAAGACTTAATTAGCCTTTCGGTTCTTTTTCAAGGCGTCTCTCACCAGACACACTGACCTCTCAACTTGTCCATTCGACAGCGGATGGTAAGCTGCTGTCCTGACATGCTTGATGCCGTTGCTACTGCAGAACTGTTGAGATTTGACAGATGTGAATCCCGAGGCGTTATCGGAGACGATCTCTATCAGCGCAGACGATGGTGTAAGTTTTTTTAATTCAAAGTAAACTCAATTTATACGGATTTTCGAAATCTTCAAAGATGAAATATAAAATATTATACTGTATCAATCCCGATTCCTGTTAAACTTTGTTAAAACCTGTACTACGATAGGCTTCAGTGACTGATCAAAAGAATTCTGGGAATATTTGGCCGTAACTCTATTAAAAAGCAATATTTCTGCTAAAACGGCCTTAAAATTGCGTGGCCAGAGCGTTTCAAGTGATTTGTTTTGACAGTTTTTGACAGCTTCCAAGAACAAGCTCCTCTTGATGAACAGGACCTAACCCCTGCCTTTGGCACGAGCAACGCGAGCAGCATTCAACTGCTATTGTTCGGATCAAATTCCACTTTACGAAAACAACAGAAGTGTGAGTAATTCATTCACCAGATGTGCTCACCATTCACAAGTCGCGCCAAAGACGGGGGTTAGCTCCTGTTCAACAATCGCAACTTGGTTGGGTTCATATTCACAGGATCACAGCTGTGATAATTTTGTGAATGACCCAAAAGCGAAATCCGCCGAGGTGACATTTCACAGCTTTCTCCAGTGCCTAGGTGCAAACGAAATCAGCCAAGGCGACACTTCACAGCTTCCTCAGCTGCCTCCAGTGCCTAAGCACAAACTGCACAATAACAACAAACTCTTTCTGTCCGATCAACATTTCTAAGCAATCTTCATCTTCAAAATCAACCAACTAAGCTGAGAACAGCGAACAATTCCCGAACCATGATCGAACCACGTTGCATCGACCACAATACGAGGTTCAATAGTGCAACACAATGATAGACATAGCGACTGCTCAAGTGCTTCCGCTATTCATAAACTAGTTGAATTGAATAATTATTCTTTAAATCCTGCAAGGGGTCCGTAGAACCATACATTTCGATTGACTTCAAGCAAAACGAAACTCGAGCAACAACTACAGCAAAGTAAAGGCTTTTCAAACTCAAGTCATGAACAACTATCGCAGCAGTTACAACGCATGTGCAATTATCAGACAATGTAACCACGTTCAAATTTAATGATATGAGTAATTAGTTGGTTTCTAGTTTCCAAATGTTCCAATCTACGGCTGGCAGAATGCCATTGAGACGGAGAGTCAACAGGACACGCTCAGATGCTTAGTAACTCTTTGTTCAAAAACATGTGGCTCTTCCAGCCGCCATCTTACCTAAAGAACACACCTTAATACAAAAGAGGCTATTTCTAGATGAGGCTAGTACAAAAGAACAACTTTAACTAAAACAAAACAAAGCGGAACTTCCACTCCCCACCTAGTGAGATGGGCTCAGTTACTGCCTAGTCTCACGATAATTAGTATCTTATTAACTAGTTATTGGCTAATGCCAAGAGCGTCCTCTGTTCCTTTTACCGTACCCAGCTCCAATTCTTGCTTTGTAGCCAAGAGGCACAGATTCACAATCGGGTGATCATAGCTACCATTTTTTGACTTAATACGGACTTTTCGCACCAAGTCATCTTTTCCAGGGTAGACTTTCTCAACTAACGGAGTTGGCCACATGGCCCTTGGAGCTTAGCTTTTCGGGAATGCTACCTTTTCGATCACGAGGTCACCGACCTTCAAGTTAGCTAGCGGCTTTTGCCATTTGTTGCGAATCATCAAAATCGCAGGCATGTGTTTCTGCCAGTAATCCCAGAAACATTGGATTCTCTTCTGTACCCGATCATAGCGTTGATACACTGCTCCATTGGTTTGATTCAGAACGTGTCCGTCTGTAGTCTCCAAGGCATAGGACAATGGTCCAGTCTGTCGCATGACTGTTTCTTGAATCCAGCAGTCCTTCACTGTAACCTTCACTTGGATTGTGTCGTTAGCACTGAATACACTTGGCACGGCAGAAGGAAGGGCGGACTGTCGGATGTCATTTTCAACACTTGGCAGCATCAATTGTAGTCGTGTGTGCAAAGTGCGTTTCAGCAGTAGCTCACATGGTTGTAGCCCGGTAGATGAATGAGGCGTTGTGCGATACGTGAGGAGAATCTTTGCCAGTTGGCTTCAAAGTGGTGTGTTCCTGTTCTTATTCAACGCGTTTTTATCAGCTGAGCCGCTCGTTCGGCACGGATGGACGTGCGGCGCGGCTGGCAGAGTTGCATTCAGTTGGCAGGAATGACATTTGCTTGACAAATTCTCAATATCTTTATCCAGGCCTGGTCAATAGATAAACATTGCGCTAACATTTCTAATTTAACCATGGTACATATTATGAAGTATGTCTATTGCTTGTGTGTGAAGAGAGCTGGGAATGACGACCCTTGACCCCCAAAGCAATGCATCTCTTTCCATGCTCAGTTTGTTCCATTTCTGCAAGTATGATGCATTTTTCTCATTTTGTGACTTTGGTTTCCCCCTTTCCATAATGCTTGCGCCGGTGGACCAATGATTGAGTCGGTACACGAGGCCCTGATAACATGTTTGAAAGTCAGCACACTTTTATTCAGGGTGTCGATTAAATGGATAGTGTCATAGGGGAGGGGTTGGTGTATATTTGTAATGTATCTTAAATTGCAGATGGTGTTGGTAAGAACAATGTAGGAATTTGCAGAGATAAGATGATGATGATACTAAGCCAACTGTGAGATATATATATATCAATAATAATGTGAATAGTAATGTATGTCTGTGGTAAATGTCCAGCCGTCCTGGATGCAGTATGATCCATTCTGCCGGTTAGGCAGCGCAGTACAAACAATGCCAGATACCGTAATAGTGAAATCTATAAAACGAACATGTTGCATAACTCGAACAGAACACAACATCTCTCGCTTTCTTTAAGTGAATAAAATGAATGAAGTAAAATATAATATTAATGTTGGCTTCGACGTGGTGAGGTAGAAGTGTCAACAGGAACAGGTGTGACATCATCAACAGCAGTCAGAGTAGTAGGAAGGATAAAGTGTCGTAAACATCGGCGATTGTGCCATTTCACTTCGCCAGAAGGCAACCAGGGCTGTAAAAGTTACCTTTTAAAAGTAACTAGTTACAGTTAAAGTTACTTTATTTCGAAAATGAACAGTTACTCTTTAAAGTTACTATTTTCTGAAAGTAACTTTCAAAAGTTACTAGTTACCTGTCAGGAAAAGTTACTAGTTACAGTTACTTTCAAAGTTACTTTCATCGATGTTAACTTAAGAAAAGAAGGTATAATTTACATGTGTATTTCAAATAAATTCCAATTTACTATCTCCGGTGGATCTTTTCATGCATACATGAATGTTTTGAAGCTTGTTGTATCTTAACATTATCCACGATTAACTAACGTCTAGAAGTGAAAAGTAACTAATCGTAAACAAATGTAACTTTGAAAAGTTACAAGTTACTTTGAAAATTGTATCTAGTTACAACAAAAGTTACTTTCAGTGAAAAGTAATTAATTACTTCAAAAAGTTACCCAAAAAGTAACTTTTCGGGTAACTAGTTACTAAAGTAACTAGTTACTTTACAGCCCTGGCGGTAATCATGTGGGTTTTCAAAGATTTAACGGAAGCTTTGGCACGGCCGTTGCTTTGGGGGTAACGAGGAGATGAAGGCGACCAGTCCAGAAGATCAGTGAATATTTTTGCTGCAAATTGGGGTCCATCATCTGAATGTGTTCGGAAAGGAACTCTGGTTTGGTCAAAATGGCTTTTGATGGCTAGGATGACTGCGGATATGACGTGTCATCACACCATTCGAAAATAAATGGGAAGCCTGATAATGGTCTGCATATGCTAGGTAATTTTTGCCATTTATAGTAAAGAGGTCAGTGGATACGGATTCAAATACTCAAGATGGAAGAGGGTCGGAGGTCAATGGTTCCTTTGGCAAACTGGATTGGTGTTCAGCGCATTTCTCACACGATAAAACAGTGTTAGAGAGTTCATTGTTAAGGCCAGGCCAATAGACAACTTGGCGAGCGCAATGTTTTGTTCTCTCGATGCCCCGATGAGAAGCGTGAAGACGAGACATAACATCGGATCGAGCTGATTTCGGGATAACAATGCGGTTGCCATATAAAGTAAGTCCATTGTCAACGCTGAGTTTAGGCCATGTTTTGCAATACAATTGAACGGAGGGGATAATAGGCTCTGGAAAATTGGATTGAATGATGTTGAGTAGGTGTTGGTAGTCAACATCAGATGAGGCAACAATGCGTAAACGGTCAAGAATAGGATCATTGAGTGGTTTTCGTAAATTAAGTAAAGCGTCATCAATTTCCTCATTGTCAAGATGAAAGGCAACAAGTTGAATAATTTGATCTTCTGTGGGAAATTGTGAATCGTCCTCGATGTCGTCGGGTGAAGGGTTGGCAATGGGTGCATGTGATAGAGCGTCTGGAATCAAATGGTCTTTTCCTTTTTTCCAGATCACTTCAAATTGGTATTGTGATAATTTAGACTTGTATGATTGAAGTCGGATGTTTTCAATGGCATCAAGTGTGTAATGGTTGAAATAGGGGCCAATGGTTTGTGGTCATTGACGACTTGAGAAGAGGGTAAACCAGATAAATATAATGACATTTTCGGATGGCTCGGAGGATAGCAAGAGCTTCAAGTTCAACCATAGAATAACGGGTTTCACAGGTTTGTGAAAATCTAGAGCCACATTGGATAACTTTCCAAACATTGTTCTGTTGTTGTAAAATAAAACTGTTGAGTCCTTTTGTCTTCGAGGCGTCTGTTTGTAAAACTGCTGGAGCAGAAGGAGCAAAAGTGGATAATATTGGTGGGGAAACTAACATTTGTTTGATGTCGTCAAATGCAATTGTGTGGTCCGGTAACCATAAAATTTGTTTGAAAGTTTGAGAAGATTGCGTAATTGAGATGTCTTTGAACTCAAATTGAGAGTGAAAATGGCAAGTTTGTTGACAAAACCAAGAAAAGAGCGCAGTTCAGTCCGGTTGATTGGAATTGGAAATTGAGCAATTGCAGCTAATTTTCTTTGGCTGGGATTCATAGCCGTCGAGGCGAAGAGTATATCCAACAAAGTTCAAAGTCTCTTGTGCAAGGATACATTTGTCAAAGTTCAAAGTTATTTCATATTTGTAAAATTGCAAGGTCAATGCGTAAATTATAGGAATCACCAGTAGAAATAAACACCATAAGGGAACATAGATATTTGTGGCATCGCGAAGGCATGATAAAAGCTGTCAAACTTTGCAATCTTGAGTCAAGAGGCGTTTGCCAATATCCGCTGTTAGCGTCGAGTAAAGTAAAGATCGCTTAAACGATTATGAATGCTGGCAACAGCGCCGGTGGTTATAGGAGGAAGTAAAATGTGTTTAATTTGTTTGCTGAGCGTTGTCACGTCAACACGTAAAGCGAATATCCCTGTTAGGTTTTGGTACAATTACCAATGGGTGGCACCAAGTGACAGGTTCATCATCGACAGGGGCCATTATGATAAGCGATTGTAGATGGTCGAGTTCGCTTTTAACATTGTCGTGTTGGGGAAAGGGAATTTGACGGGCGGTACGAACCGCAATTGGAGCAGCATTATCTTTCAGTTCAATTTTCATCGCATCACCAATAAAAGGACCAGTCACTGGGTGCAAGTGTGTTTTGTATCAGACACGTGAGCGTAAAGTGCTTTCAATGTGGTGATGTCACTGATGTGTTGTGTCTCTTGTTGCTCTGAGGAATAATTGGCAAGGAATCAAGCCATTGTTTGTGTTCAAATGGAATCGAACACTGTTTAGTGTCTGGGCCATTAATTGAACCAATAACAGAATCTGGCAACTGAGTTGAGAAATCATTATGAATGACATGCAATTGCTTGCAATTGTCAAAAGACAAATAGAGGCCGGTAATGTCTGATAGGTCGATTGTCAATGCCCGTGAATGTGGAATGGGTTTGTGGCTGTAGATCTTCAGGAGTTTTGCTCATGGCTGAAATGAAGGCCTGCGACAGATGTTTGTGCTCCAGTGTACGTCGCAAATGGCGGAAACTTTGCCAAGATGACGATCGTGTTCGTAAATACAAACTTTGGTCGTCGGTAAATTTCTAACTTTGGCATTTGGAATTTTGACGTGAGAACAGTTCACAGGTTGCGCGGACTGATCATTGCTTTTAGTCTGACCGAAGCATTGATGAGAGTAATAGCCAGTCTTTTTATAGTCAGTCGTTATGCGACGGAAAACCACATTTCTTGAAGGGAGTCTTTACCGTCCGTGGGAACTTTGGTCATACTACGTGAAATTGGACCCTTACGGTGTTTGGCAGTTGTAGCTTTGGGGATGGTGTCTCAATGCGGGGGAAATGAACGAGCATTAGAAGCTGCCGCTTCTTCTGTTTGTAGAAATTTTAATGTTTCTGCAAATTGAGTGAAGGAATCTTGGTCAATACTTTCCTTTTGATTGCTTCATCTTTTAAGCCTAACATTAATCATTAATATTGCTCCTCTCACAATGTCCGATGTGACGTGATCAACATCAGCATAGTCGCTGTGTTCCATCACCAAGATATAAAATTAGATGGTTGTTTGGTTATTATTCTGACGCACCGCAAAAAAACTTTGCCAATCCTAATTGGTGTTACGCTTACAAAGAAGATGATCACGAATAATTGTGATAAGTTCATCGGTAGAAAGTTTTGTATTTCTGTCGATTTTTAAAGCACGCCAAACCATGCTGAGGAATCAAAGGGAATAAATACCCCAGAAGGTAGCAATTTGCCTGTCATTGTCACAAGAGAGTAATAGAGGCAACTTGGGGTCGTAATGGACAAGTAATCGGTCACTTGTCAATTGTCTTTTAGCCTTCTGAAATGCCGTTTCTTTGTCGGCATTCCACTGCCATTTTGTGTCTTTCGGCAGAAGCTCGTATAGTCGTGCTAGGATGTTGGTGACATTTGGCAAGAACTTGTCATAGTAATTAAACAAGCTCAGCCAGGATTTGAGCTGCGTTCTGTCTTTTGGGACAGGAGCATCCACAATGGCATCAATCTTTGCGGGCAACGGTTTGAGTCCAGTGGAATTTATCTGATGACCAAAAAAGTCAACTTCTGTGAGGTTAAATTTGCATTTTGTTCCCGCTTCAGACCAGCAGATTTGAGACACTGGAACCTTCCGCCAGGGTAGCGTGGAGTTTGCTCTTGCCTTCTGCTACAATGGTTACATCGTCTAAATAGAAAGACACACCTGGAATTCCTGCGGTTTGGCATCTAACACACCTACGATGATATTGCTGAAGATGACGACACTCCAAAACGACAAGAGTTTATACAGGAACAGTCCTCTATGAGTGTTAATCGTACAAAGCTCTTCAGATTGTTTATCCATCACCAGCTGGGTATAGTCCTGGGCCAGATCTAGCCTTGCGAATACTTTTGCGTCGCCCAACTTCGTGAACAGTTCTTTATTATCCGGAATTTGGTACTTATCTATCTCAGTGTGGCTGTTCAGGGTCGGTCGAAAGTCACCACACAGCCTAATGGTCTTTTCTGGCTTGATTACAGAAACTACTGGTGTCTCTCAATTGCTGTGAGTTGTTGGATGAGTAACATCGTTGGCCAGTAGTGTCACAGACACAGGTTGCACTTTTAAGAACACTGGTTGTGCTTCTTTCTTCAAGTAGATGGTGACTTCCCACCTGTAAATTTTTCTAACGAACCATCAAACAAAGATTTGTTTTGCTGCAACAGCATCTCTAAGGACGTTTCATCTATAACTTTTCGAATTGGAAACAAGTTTGTCCAGTTAAGAGGTACCCGCTTCAGCCAGTCGTGGCCAAACAGCGGAAGTGTGTTGTCAACGGCAACGGCAAGTTTCAAGTCCTCGAATGTTTGGTTGTTGTACTTGACACTGACTTCTGCTATGCCAATTGGAATATGCTCGTCTGAATATGTGGTTAGCTTTAGCTTAGTTGGCTTCAGCTCTGGTTTGTGCAGGAGACTGTCGTACAAGGGTTTCCCTATGATGGAGCGGCCGGCTCCTGTATCAACTTACCTGGCAATTGGCGAGTCATTGAAAAGATCAATCATGGTAGGCTCTGATGCCAACATTTTGTCTTTTTAATTGCATCAATTGATATTCTTCGTTTGTTTCGTTATATCTGTCTTCCCGTTGAGCATTGGTTTTCTTCATTTTCTGTTCAGTCAAGCAAGCATCTAGAATGTGACCAACTTTTTTACAGAAATGACAAGTTGCTGTGCCAAATCTGCAAGTCTGCTGGTCGTGTTTCTCATTGCATCGAAAACATTTGCACCCGTTGTAAGATTTCTTGTCTGTGGTGACTTCTGCTTGCACTGGATTTATCAAAGTCTAACAACCGCGGATTACCTTCTGCACCAGAATTTGAAGTTGCTTGGATGCTGCAGTACTTGGCCTCGACTAGCCATCAATTGTCCGTTGGCGATGGTGTAAATGTCAACCAAGCCACATTAAGCGGCTATGTGAAGAAGTGGTTGACGCTTGGAGTGGACATATTGGTGAATTCATCACAATGAAGAGTTTTGCAGAGGAGGCGAACAATGTCAAAAGGAATTATTTTGATATCAAAGGCATGAGAAATATTGGTGATGCCATTCATTGCGTTTGTCGGTACCCAACTATGAGACTTACGGTGGCTATATAAATCGCAAAGGCTATATGTCAATTAAGGTTTGAGCCATATGTGTTAAGGCAGGTATACGGATGTTGTGGCTTGTTGGCCTGGCAACAGTTACGACTTATTTATACTGCGTTCCAGTTCTGTGTGGGGTGCGCTCGAAAGCAACGCGACTGACGGTATTTTGGTAAGGGACAGTGGCTACCCGTCTCAAACTTGGCTGTCAATGCATTTCACCGCAGCAAAGCAGAACTGGACACCTGCTGAAAGGTAATATTGGCAAAGCCACATCAGAACCAGAGTCATTAGCAAGCAGAGTTCCGGCTGCTTAAACATTCAAGTCTGTGACAGCATAGGGAGCTTTTCGCAGGTATTGTACTTTGTGGCGCAATACATTGACTCTCAGGGGCAATGCGCTCCTTGTAGCCGCTGTGCTGGTGTGACCACCTAGTCCACCCAGATATTTGATGCAGTTAGGAGTTTGATCTCGCCTTTACTCTGGCGGGCGGGGGTATAAACTGTATGTGCTCAGTCTCAGCCTTGTATAGTCGAAGGAAACAATAGGCCTTCAAATGCACATCATCATCATCATCATCATGTAAGACGGTATTATTACGGGAATAGTCCGTTCCTCCTCTTGCTAGTTACTTTGTTACAAAATGACTTAAAAACTGTACGATTATTTACAACAGAAAAATCACTACCATTAAAATCTTGACACAAAATATTAAAATACGTAACTGTCCGAGCAAAGCCGCGACAACGTAAGACAGTTGGCTGCCAACACATTACATCGTTCAGAGGCTGCTTTGTGCTTTGTTGAGCACGGATGGCGTGGCCAACAAACCTAAGCCTCTTATCCTTCACTAATGATTCCGCTGATGAGGTAATGGATCGCAATTCTGTTGTGCGGATAATCATAGGCCAATGGTATCCTAGGGCATGTCTGAGAAGTCCATCATAGGCTTGTGTTAGTTTGTGACTCATTTGCTCGGACATGACCCATGCCTCAGAACCGTATAATAATATGGGTTCTATGGTATGCCGGAACAACCGCAATTTGGCATCCATTGATACATTGGACGACCAGTATGCGTCCAAGGGCTTGAGCGCCGATCAAGCTGCTCCCCTGCGTGCAGAGATGTCTTTTCATCGTCGAAGGTAGAATTGCTCCTAGGTATCGGTAGGATTAGACGCATTCAATTGGGCCCTGGGATGACATTATCTGGTCGTTTTCATAACCGATCGTCCAGAATTTTGTTTTTGCAGCGTTGATTTTTAATCCGACGTCATCGCCAGCACCCTCAATGTCTGAGGGAATCTTTTGTGCCTCAGTTATGTTGTTGGCGGCGATGGAGATGTCATCTACAAATTCCAAGTCAGAAATTTTCCTTTCCGGGTAATCGTGAGGATCTTCTTCTGCTCAACAGGGCCACACCCATCAGGGCATGCCACTCGCAGCACATAATCAACAAACAACGTAAAAATGAATGGAGCTAACGTGTCGCCTTGTAGGACTCCAGTCGAAGTTAAAAAATCATCAGTATTACCATACCGTGACCGAACGAATGACGACGTGCCTATATACAAACTCACAGGAAAACGCATCAGGCATTCATTTTGAATATGGCGGGCTTCGAGCATGTCGAGTTCCTGGAAGCAGTAATTGATTCTGTGTTTGTTGGCCATCATGGTAATTATGGCAGCATTTTTCGTAATGNTGTAATCTGTATAATGAGCCTACGCAGCAGTGTAAGGCCAGAGGTGACGTGAGTCTTGAAGACAAATGATCTTCCTGTTTGAAATCCTACGCGTTATTTTATGACTTACGGAGATATCTTTGGAGATATAACACACCCTAGCTTCTGTTCTAAAGTGATGAGAACACTGGAAATATATTTTAAGATCAAGTACATGTGTCATCAAACTACTAAAAAGGTAAATACTAATACTACTAGGTAAATTCCAAAAAAAAACAAAGCAGACAATTAATATTATGTGAAACTCAACTGTGTTAAAAATTTCCTTTTAATTTATTTTGTAAACAGTACTACAATTTACATTATCTAGTAATATACAGATCTTCTATTTGCTTTCCTCTAAACTTTAGCAATTTCAAATTCATCATCTACTCTGGCCTCAACGTCACTGATTTCCATGATAGTGCTGGCACCATTTTGACCAAATGACCTGATTTTTGTAGAATTCTTTGACTTGGTTGGGCTTCCCAGAGAACTACTTAGTTTATTAATCACTGGCATGCATGTGTCGATAGGTGTAGATGCCAATGATGAAAGTTTTTGCTGAGAAGTGGGCTTCCTTCTTTCCTCAAACATTTCAATTAATTTATTTGCTTCCGTGCCATCGTATGACACTTTCTTCACAAGAGCAGCTGCTCTCCAGTCTGCATCATCCAGATTAATGACTTTGTGTGACTGCAAGAAACGACCAACAAAAGCATCTGTCAGGTGCGTACGTCTTATAAAAAGACAAATAGAACAATAATAGTAATATTGACATTTTTAGAATTGGCCCTTATAATGGTAAATGTACTATAGATGGATCTACCCTAACACTTGCATGTATGAAACACTGTGTAAACCATGTGTCAGAGTTTTGACAAAATGTATCAAGGCATTTTCTTTGCAAGGAGAAAGACATCTATCTGAAATGGATCAATTAACAGCCATTTCGAGGGTCCAATTGATGTCTGGCAGATTAAGTCACCACTGATTAATGTCATGCGTGATGCCGAACAAAGAGAGGAAATTTTATGGTACTACTCAAGCGTGAGCTGATCAGGGAATCTGGGGGGGCCCATGCAAGCCAAGATTTATTCTTACCTGTATCGAGGACGTCGATCACTAAACATTTGATCTCGTTGGCATTGCAACTATACGCAATCTGTGATGACTGCACAGTAGACTTAACTAAAATGACAATACCTCCACCATGGCGATTCTTTCAATCTATACAATATAAGCAGTAATCATTTCCTGGACAGATCATGCCGTCACTGCAGTTTGCTTCATTCAACCAAACTTCGCAAATTGCTATGATGTCATACTAGCCAGTATTTAAACATAAATGTAGTGCAGGAATCTTTTTGGATAAACTCCGTGCATTGAAGAATATGCAATTCAGAGAAGAGTCATAAGAAGGCGTAGCAGAAGGGCTGGTCGTTGCAGCAGCGGCACGGCAGTCTCTAGCAGGGAGTCATATGTCACATTCTTTCATCTGATTTGATATCTTTTCTCATACACTGTTGTTTCTAAACACCCAGTGCTTGTCGGGCGAACTTGATTTTTGTTATGCAACTCACTAAGGAGAAGGTAAGCAGCCTATAGTTCTGCACATGTTTGATCAGGTCCTTAGTAAACAGATGACCATTGGGTTAAGTCACGAAGAAGCCTGGACTTTCGCAAAAGCTGGAGATGTTTCTCCCTCGTAATTGTGACAATGATTTTCTGCGGTCTTGTCGGCGAACCTTTTCCTACACTCTTTGTGCTGAATTTAGCACCATCTAAAAGTACATCTAAATCGTTTGCTATGTCTCTCACAAGGGCGGTGTCTGTTGTTGCATCATCTGCAGAAATGGTGCTCCGCTGATTACAAGGTTGTTTGCTTTACTTTTTTGCTCGACTTTTTTGTGGTCGACTTGCTTCGAGATGGAAGCTCTATTCAGCAAAACCAGCTTGACTTTCCTCAGTGCCGGATACGTTGCAAGCAACAGAGGCATCATTCTTGGCAATAGCCTCTCAATTTAAAGAGACTGCAAGTTGGCCATTTCCAACTTCATGCAAGAAATTTCAGCTTGCAATGAGTCTATGAACAATGATATCTCCTGATAATAATTATGATTCTATCTCCTCTTTAAGATTATCAATTTCTTATTGCATTGACTCAACGTCACATAACAACGACTACTGTAAACTACTACCATCTCCCGCTGATAACTGATAAAGGCTGATGGCGTCATTGCAGGGGCTTCCACTAGAGATGGAGCGAAATTCGAATTTAAATTCGGTTTTCCCGAATTTCGATACCGAAATTCGAAATCGAATTGAGATCGAAATCGAAAAAACCAAGCTGAAAAATCGGCTTTGAAAATTATTATTTTTTAATGCAGAACTTGGGATTTCCTTTGTCAAACCAATGCCAAAATAAAGCTCTGATAGTTTTCTGCAGCCGTGTAGGCCTAGACTACTTCGAAGTTGCAAGTTTAATGAGCACGGGCGTGTCATTCAGTGGCTTCAGTTTTATGAGTCAAGTTCGCAGAAATGATTGAACTTGGAAGCGGTAATTTGATGCGCCTTTTCTTCTGGGAGTGCTGCAGCAAACAGTGTACAGTAATTCAACACTGGCGGGGTTGTGCCGTCAGAAAAGCGGATGTCATAGCAACACGACCTTAAAACACTTGCTACGAACAAGTTAGACCTCGTCTTGCAAGTGATTCCTTGAATTTTCTATTCTACACAGAGAACGTATGAGAACAAGTGATAGGTTGTTTCATTGCACCAAAAATTTGGAACCACGTTTTGAAGTCGTTTGTTGTTTGCAAATTGCTTTAGAGTATTTCTTGTCCATTGAAGTTCAAGATTGTGTATAAATCCGCAGCCTGCATCTATGTTGCCCATAGACTCGTTGCCTCTTTGGAGAATTCTTCTCTTGAAGGAAATCAAAATTATTCGAATTCGTTTTTCCGAATTTTAGCCTTTTAAATTCGAAATCGAAATCGAAAATTTCCAATACTGGACTTCGTCCCATCTCTAGCTTCCACCTCTCACGAGTCTGGGCTCTGCTGCTGAATGGATCTCCCATCGCGCATGGCCAAGATTGTGTCTCTCGAATAAATTGTATCAAGGGAACAATCTAATGATGGCAGGAAAATGAATTGCTGCAAAATCATTTGAACCTGTAATTATATTGCAGTCAATTGTTGTGGAACCAGAGGGCCAAAATATAAATGAGATGTACTTCTTCTTGTTCTTGTGTCGAACATCCTCTAAAGAAGATTCTAGCTTTTGGATTTGCTGATGGTGAGAAGCATGATGGGGTTAACTTGCAAACGTACACGTCGCCATTCACCGTTAGTGATCGAGATATGGTGATTGAGCCTTGTGGCTGACGGTTTGGAACTGTGTAGTGTGTAAGGCCAATGACCTGGGAGATATGGTCGATTTCTATGGCCTGGACGTTGGTTGTGTTTGCCTGGGGTGTGCACTGTTGGCAGTTCCTCTGCTGGCGGGTCCTATAGTAGGTAATGGACGTTTAGTGAAGTGTCTTGTTCCACCCCCGGGTCCCCTCTAGGTTGATTTCTCTAGAAAGTGTCATTTTGGGATTATGAACAGTGTCCTTTATACACATGTGTCTGCTCTATAGAAGTGGCCGCTAAGGCAGGTTTGGTGGCGTTTGATAGTAGCATTCACTGAGAACGGATCAAAGATATATATCAGATTGCGATGATCAGTGAAAACGCGAAATCCTGGAGGGCGAAGCAACAGATAATCTAGACGGGCACCTGCCTCCACAATGGGATAAGCCTCCTTTTCCACAATTGACCAGGAGAGACGAGATCCTGTGAACTGGCCACTCATGAAGACTAACGGCTCACGAGCTTGTTCATCGATCGGCAAGGACAATTATTCAGGCGGAACTTGCGTAGCAACGATAGACCAGAAATCTGAACTAGCATCTGTAAAGAGGCAAAGTTCTTTGTCAGGATCAAGATGGGCTAATGTCACAGCATCAGCAAGCAAGCGCTTGCAATCTTCGAACGCGTCAGACACATCAGCATCCCATCCAACATCATCAAGCAAAACGGATGCAGCAGAAGGCGTTTTTTTGCGCGAGCCACAAGCAGCGAAGGCTAAACTAAACACAAACAAAAACTGATCGCTCTCACTGGTATGAGCACAGTCATAAACTAAACACTGGTTCTTCATCTTTACATTTGAACGTGAATCAAACAAAGATTCAACGCCATACCTTTCAATTATATCATCGGCGTCTTGAAAAAGGCGCAGCACACGGGTGTCACTTTATTTTATCCCCAAGTCCATTTTGAGTTCCCGCTTGAGAATTGCTTCAATGTCAGGCAGACTTCCTTGCTCGGCCACATTTAACTTTTCTCAAAGAAATTTCTCCAAACTTTCGTCCGTCAGAGCAGCAGCATTCTTTCCTAACTCGTATTTAGCTATAGCTTTCAATAGCATAGGCTCGACGCAAGCCTTCAACGCGAGTGGAATTACTTTCTCTCCACCAGAACCATTTCTTTCCATAACCAATGTCTGAAAGTCTTCATACTTTCGTACAAAGACAGCAACATCTCCACCGATTTCAATCTTGATGCGATGACAGGCAGGAGCAACATCCTCTCCCTCGTCACGGTGTCCCCTCGTTTCTCTTTTCAGCCATGGCAAACAGGCAAGAGATATCTTCGAACAAGATATTCGAACGAGACTGCGTATTAGCAAAAACTGCTGATACCGCTAAAGCCAACTTTGTGGTGCATAACAGAGCCAAAGACAACACGTCACATGGCAAAGAACAATTCTTACTCTCGTCACACAACAACTAACTTGCCAAGGCATGGCAAGTTCTCTATATGCGTCTTGTAACATCCAAGCGAATATAGCGTTGCTACAAATGGTATCAATTGCAAACTTGACACCATAGTTTGATTGGAAGCCGTGTTTCTGCAATGTTTCATTAAATGACACTGCAATGTCCAATATCCTACCCTGGTCAGGAAAATTACCAGCAGCAGAATGTGCAGCAATAACCGACTCCCATGCTTTCTGCAGAATGATAAGAGATCTTTGTGCATATGTCTTGCAGATTGCTGACTGAATGTTTTCATGACCACTCCATAGCATATATGGCATACCTAATGAAGCCGGCATCGTACTGCCATTGAGGAATCCTTTGCATACTTTCAACATGCCATCGACAACCCTCCAATTTTCGTCATTTAGATGAGTGTGATTATCGACGGCTGTTGAAGAGTTCTCGCACATCACATTTTGTGATACTGCGACAAATTTTTTTTGTTTCGGCGTCGAATTGAACACCAGTGGATCCACACTTTGGACACACCATGTGCTTAACAAATTCCTGGAAAGGATTAGCGCCAGCAAGTAGGAAAGGTCATCATGTTCTCAGTGGTAGCTGGGAGCACTTTTTTCGTGATGAAGCTGTCTGTGAGATATCAGCAGACATGTCAACATCATCATCGTCAGCATCATTTATTGTGAAGCCCAATAAGCCATTGTCTATTTTCATGGGGCACATACATCATAAAAGGGGGAAAGGTTACATATTGCATAGGTATGGTAACAACAATTGGATTTAAACAAGCAAAATACTAGAAACAATTATCATAAAACCGGTCCATTGGAATTGAAAGATGCGACATACTATGAACTGATACCATGTGAAATCCATGTGAAAATCCGTTTGAAAAGTGCCCTTTTCACATGGTTTTCACATGGTTTCCCCATGGCTTTCAAACGAATGCCAAATATGGACATCTGTTGATCGGATCACCAGTGTCAACCAGCTGTCAATTAGAACAACCCTTGAGAACACACACACTCACGGTGGTGGAGGTTGATAATCACAGTGGTCTATCCTACATGACCTTGGTCATTTCCCATCTATCCGTGTGCACTTTGCGGCCTTGCTATAGCTAATAGTAAACCAACTCAGAAGAGATGAGTTTCATTTCCAGCTTCTTAATGTTTATCTTGCTTTATTGCTATGCCGTTGGTTATTTATTGCTGTTCTTTGACATCGCATGCACAATTTACCTTACTTGAGTTTAATTCTCCCCTCTTCCATGTCAGTTCTACACCTGATGTTGCCCCTGCTGATACTCTTTCATGATCTTCGTGGTACTTTTTTAACAGGAGACGCAGCAGAAGGATTATTTCACGAAGAATGGGACATCATTGCTGCTTGACTATGCCAACTTGGAACAACAGGAGAAAGTATGTCATGAAGGCGATGAATTTATTAAGTTGAATTATTTAATAAGATGCGTTCAATGCCTTGTTGCATGTGAGGCTAGCCCATGATGAGATCCTCTGAACTATCCGTCTTTAAATGTTCTCTGTTTTGCTGTGCTTTGCCTCTTGTCAGCGACATACAATCAGACATCTCTATTTGGAAGAGTGTGGAAATCTTTTGATCTTGCCACTTGATTCGATTGGAACTTTTCAAAAGTTTCGGCTTTTAATTTTCATTGAACTCATTTCAATTAAAGCATTAGTGACCTCAAATGAAGCTAAAATGACTGCAGATGTCCTAAAGATTATAAATAGAAAGCTTTGTCTAGATCAACGGTTATTGAACCTGCGTATAGCTGCAATATTCTCTGCTCTAACTCATGCCCGAATGCCAGGATTGTATTGATTTATTTGCAGCAGATAGCATGCATTGCCTATTCAGGTGTAGGACATTAAGAGCAGATAGCTGTCATATTGTCCTAGCCTCATATGTACGTGTTGCTCAATTAACGCACCTGATCTTGTAGGTTCGTACAGTTGCTGAAAATTCCCATTGGATTGTCGTTGTTCCATTTTGGTGAGAAAACACAGTTTCCATTGTTGCATTGCAGTGCTTTAAATATGTTCAATTAAGAATGTGCTTTGTTTATCTTTGGTTTTGTTCTGTTTGCATGAGATGTAATACAAGTATGGTCATAAACACAGACAGACTGATTCTCGTCATCTTAACACACTTGTTATGTAAGATGTCTCGTAACCAAATTTTAATCAAATTTTAACAATGTAAATAATCTACTGTACAGCTATGTTTCCACCGTTAATTTTGTAATTTTTTGCTGTTACACATCGTTCAGTTTTAACCGTAACTTAACTTTCCATTATGTAAACCTCTTTTTACAAGCTTATACTACAGATTGATTTAGCCATCAAGACTTGATGTTTTCAATTAAATGGAAGATGATTATGATGATGATGATGATGATGATGATGATAAAGACATATGTTTTAAAATGTTGCAATGTTCAGCTTCTTCAATAGGCATCCATGGTAATTATTCTTGAGTTGCTAATTCTATTTGTTGTTTGCTATCTTTCTAGGGCTGTGTGGCCATATGAGCTGTTATTGTTACCGAAGCATTCTGTGGCAAGACTTACGGAACTTAATGACAGCCAGATAGAAGGTGATCTTCTGCTAATGTCGTTGTCCGTGGCAACCTCCCATTCCACATTATCAAGACACCGCTGGAGATGTTTTGAATCAAATTGACATTGATTGGGAATAGTCTTGTTGAAGATGATCATTTTTGGCACGCAAGCGCACTGTGATTGGGAACTATTGTAGTGGCCACAGATTAATTGTAATTGCAACCAGCTTAAATGCCGTCTCAACGGTTTCGACATCAGGATTCCTCAGGAGCCAGTGACCATTGCAGATGAAATTCAATCGTTTTATCTCTGGTGTCACTCTTTGTTCTTATAAGCCTGCCTGGTTGACGTCGCTGGAGACACTTTGTCATGATCATTTACTCAGTCTCCCATTTCACCAAATATGATCTCATTTATAGATTCATTGAGCCATCACTGCGGCATTTGTGTGTGTACATGGATAGTACCTCTTGTGAATCAATTGCCATGGTAATCTTCTTCCTTGTTCTTCTCCTGCAGATTTGGCCAAAATCATGAAAATCTTCCTTACGAAATACGACAACCTATTTGAGACATCATTTCCTTATTCAATGGGCTGGCATGGTTCGTGAGATTGATTTGAAGGCCTGAAATTGTTGTGACGTGTTTCATCAGGGCATGCTTACAGACTTGAAAGAGGTGTCATCTTTACGACCTCTGAATTTCAATTAGCTGAGTTGGCTGTTTCATTTGTCCTCGGTACTTTTGCGTTTGCAACTAGTCAGCTTGTCTCAACTTCAACTGTGTTGTGAGACAGTATTCTTTTGCTTGCTGTGAAAACAATTTTTTGTCAGCTCATGAAATAACGGAATATCCTCGACACTCTGGAATGCCCTCAAGGTTATGGCTCACTTAAGCTGCTGAGTCCACATGCCATTAAAAATCAATCATGCTTCACTGAGAGTAAGTCTTGGCCAACAAGAAGTCTTCCATATTGCAGCAATACTCTTTCATGGATCGGTTTCACCTTCTGAGAAAAATTAAGTCGATGAAGCAAAGAGACACTTTTGTAGACATTGGTAATCTTTTAGCTGATTGTGTTCATTTGCGTATATCATTCTTTTATGATTATATTCTGCTAAATTACCTATTCCAGCTTTATTATATTGCTCGGTTTAGTAGGCCTATATATTTTTTTTTTTGTAAGGACTCTATTCATCAACTTCTTATAATGGCGAGAATGACTCCTATGATCGAGATTGGACTGAAATGAACGGTTGTAATGTTTCAAACTGAGTTATTAAATTTGCATTTCAGGTGCTCCTGGTGATTCTGATGGGCAATGTGCTGATTGCAAGTAAGTGAAACACGCACGTGTGTTAGTGTACAAGTTGCTGTTAGAAACCACGCTCTACAGGAACCTTGCTCAGTGCGTAGTGACTGCAAATGCTGCCCATTGGCCTTTTTGCGGGTTTACTATGCCACACCCCCTTTTTCCAAGTAAAGTTTGCATTATGCGAGTGTGCCGAACTAAGTTCATTTCAGATCGCTCCGATTTTGTGTTTGGCGCCCCTCCCCCCTTCGTCATACTGTTGAACTTAATTAGATGTGCTGCTAAAATTCGCATCAGAAATTTAACAAAATACGGTCAAATTCAGGAAGTGAATAGATGTCGACTTACTGTTCTCAGAAATGTTTCGTCGTTGTCGTAATCATCAATTGTAGTGACAAATAGGGCGTACTTTCATCAACTGCCTAGAAAATGTCGCAATTTCTATTCTCACGGAAGTGAAGAGGAACAGATGGAATCAGTCAGTGACATGTTATCCCCAGGTGGTTAAATTTTTCGCAAATGGGGAATATCTATATGCCATGGCCTGTACACACTCTTTCATGTAATCGTTTGTGTGTTGGAAGCCTTTTCAAAGTTATCTGACAATCGATTTATAATGCTTTGGCTCAAAAACGTTTATTTGTTTGCGTTTACACCAAGTTTGTAGCCTTATAAGGCTTGTGTCCTGCTAATGAGGAGAGATGAAATGACAATGTGGAGCTCTTTTAAAACAATTTTCTATAATCGTCTCCTTTCCAAACCTCCTGTAGATACAATAGAGTTGTGATTCGATTGTATAGTGAAACCTGTCTATAACGGTCACTTCTAGGACCTGAGAAAAATGACTTTTATAGACAGGTAGCCTTTCTGTCCAGGTTGATTTCTATAGAAAGTATCATTTTGGGGTTATGAAGAGTGGCCTTTATACACAGGTGGCTGCTCTGTAGAGGTGGCTGCTAATACAGGTTTGACTGTACATTTGTTTAGTTATCAAGACATTCTATTGGTCAGAATGCTACAAGGTATGGGATTGGTGCAAGGACAATTGGCATCATGAAATGCAACAGCCGTTGTCATATGTACATTAACGAGATGACGTCATTGTAATAAGTGATTGTACGTGCGTGTGTTTATTGATTTCAATGAAATCGTGCATGATGATTGATGACCTTTAAGTACTGTTTCATTCTGCTATCAGGCATTGGCAATTGCATGCCCATTACTACCCGCCACTCTTGCGATCCGCGACGGTATGTGATATTGATAGGAGCTCTAATGATTCTGCAACTCTAGGTAGTTGTTATATGGTGTGTCAATTGCTGTAAACATAATTATTCAGACTGCAGTCAACCATATCTTCAACGATTAAAATGTACCAGCCGCTGATGTATTCTCGTTAGTTGTGATGATGCTAATTATTTTACGCTGATGTCTTCTATATCAATATCCCAATGTCAATTATTACTCGCTAAGAGCTTGTAGGAATTCACATCATCTTTCTGTTTATTTGGTGCTGATTGGGAATAGATAGTTGGTCATCAATTCCAGTTTTCGAGCACCAATTTGTTGTGGCAGGGCTCCGAGACATTGACCACTAAAGCGGTCAAGCTTTACAATTAATGACATCTGATGACGAAGATTCAAACAGAGCTTAATAAAGTTACCGAATGTGCAACGACTCCAGGCTACGACATAACAGAATGACCGTACTAACACAAGAGAACAATACATATATGACGACAACCGGGACCAGACAACCATTGCAAAATTATTGCTATTTAACATGTAGGTAAAGTTGAACTCAATCCATGAGAACCGCAGCTATAGATCCACATTGCCATTGTCAGCACCTCAGGTGACCTCTGCCCAACCTCGCTGTCACGCAATAAATAGGTAGTGATAAGCCCAGTAGGCAGTCATTCTTGCAATAGGTAATTTGCAACACAGTCACAAACCACATACATTGCAATCAATCATTGTGTATTGCGAGTTGTAACCATCGCAACCAGTTGACATGCACGATGCCTTGGCCTGTGAGTAACAGCAAGAAGGTTCTGTACAGAGAGTCCGTTGTTTCTCGCCATTTGTTGCCTCGTCTTAATGAGAACATACCGTGAAGCAGCGGATGATATTTCACTGGAGTCATGCTTCAGCCAGGAGCTATGATGGCTAAATATCAACTAAGCAATTTGTCGTTGTGAGCCTCTGACCGTGGTTTATGACACATGTAGCTCAACCAATCCGCAATTGTGCGATAAGTGAACAAACTAAGTGTGATCAATTCAAACATGAGAGAATTATGAAACTGAATGCAAAAGTGATTAGGAAATCAACCTTGATTTATGATGCAACAGAGCACATTGAATAGAAATATTTTTAAATTGGATGCAAAGCAACCTACTTCTTGCATTTCCCATCATATGTGTAATTTCTTCATCTGCAAGATTGACTCCATGAGCCTTTATTGAACATCGTAGGTGAAGAAGCATATGGTGGGGTATGAAATGCTGGCACAGCCTCAACGGGATCTGACGTCAGAGCAGGTGGGTGCATGTGGCTGCTCCGTAAATCTTATCGTCAACTTTTTCATCCTGCAGTCAATCTAGCTGCAAAATAGAAGTACACGATTGATAGCAGGGTTGATGAATATGGCAGGATTTTAAACATTTGGGTCGAACTTGGCTCGTGCATAATTGTCCATTTGAATAGCTTGACCTGGCACCGAAATCAGTATAGATTTTTCGGATATATCCAAGTATTGACTATCACTAGAATTGAATTCAAAACTCATCCTGTATAGTACAGTAAAACCTGTCTATAACGGTCACCTTTGGGACATGAGAAAAATGACCTTTATAGACAGGTGGCCATTCTGTCAAGGTTGATTTCTATAGAAAGTGGCATTTTGTGGTTATAAAAAGTGGCCTTTATACACAGGTGGCTGCTCTGTAGAGGTGGCAGCTAATACAGGTTTGACTGTACAAACTCTCATATTTTTACCTTGCTTCACATCCCCTTGGATAATATCCCATCTTTCTTACTATCCCGTCGCTACAGTGGATGATCAAACCAGTCGCTTTATAAAAAAAACAAATATTTAATGTTCCTAAATTTCTCCTACATTACTTTTTCATTTATTGTAGCATTTGGAGTAATAAAACTAAAATATAGAGCAGGCTGGAAGTTTTATTAAGCAGAATGGACTTTATTTTCTCGCAAAATTTTGTACGAAACTTGCTGATTGTCCAATTTAAGGATTCTTACAATGTATGCAAACATTATGGAACATTTTGCATTGTGAGCCTGAAAACATGTCACTTGTCGGTCGGCCATAGTAAGTGGTTAGTTGTGTTGTTGTTAAATTTAATGCTAATCCTAATCAGCCGTAGTTTAATGATATTTTCTTCCCTTCTGATGCTGAGATATTTATGACGCTGTATTAAAACAAAGCAAATGCTTGTTTAATTTTTTAAACTTGGTCCTGTTAAATCTCATCTTGCTTTATACCCCATTTTGGACTGTACAGCAATGAATGGCATTTGAAAAGGTAGAACGAATCTGTATATTCTTTGTGCTAATGCCACACAATATTACTTATTGTTTATTTTATTTCTTAGGCGGCAAAGACGTTACGAGAGCTCAGTGATATTCATTATAAGGTAGGCCCTGTAAAATCATGTAGGCGCACACTCCTGTACAGTTTCAATCATCTGGTTGCCATTCTTGTGTGTTTGCATTTTCATTTAGGTTGCATCCAGAGAGGCCACAGGAAACAATGCCACAAAAAATTGACCGATTTGAAGTATTATAGGATTACCATTAGAGCTGCTAACAGCAAAGAAATGTATATGTAAAAGCATGTCGTACTAGTTAGCTTTTTTAAATTGCTCTTAAGAATTTTGAAAAAGCAATTGCTTAAAGACATGAACAGAAAAGACTCTTGCATGTGTTACATTGTAATAAGTATGCTTGTACAAAATCAAGAGATACTTGTTGCCTTAGCAACCGCATTGCGTCTGTGAGTATCATGCGTGCCGAGGGCTTTTGAACCATCCATAACACCATGGATTGGCTAATGTATATAAACAGTCCCTTAGGACGACACGTCACACTGTCTGCATTTGGTCCACGGGATGAGCGTTTGAGGCAATGAATATCCGCACAGTACTAGCTGTTACTCCTTCACATCAGTGCCTTTGGTGTCTGTCTCTGATTGTTCTTTCAGTTTCGCCTGGTTGTGTAATGCTGCAGCTAGAATGTGGGGCTCAACTAAACTGCTCTTGCTGGACGTTGAGATCTTTCGTTGCGTCAAGTTCTCTGACGTGGGGATGGCCTTTCCGACAGTTGGAATGCCTGTTGTCTTCTTTCCGCTCTTTGCCATGTTGTAATCTCCACTGTCAAAGTACTTGACTTGCTACAGAAGGAAAACACAGACACCGTTACCACAAATCAATACACCATCCATTGGAATGTTGATGTTTTGCATTGACCATCTGGCATACAACTACTAAGCACAGTAGCGTTGCTGCCCAACACTATTTTACTCGTTTTAATCATTTCACAATCCTTTCCTCTAATTTCACTACCAGCAAGTAGCTTACCCCCTTATGAAGCCTTTTATTCAAGAAATCTGTCCTGACTGGCTTCTTTCCAGGAAACTTTTGCTTGAATCTTTCCTCTTCTGCCATCTATGATAAGATTTAATAATTGAAAATTTTAAGATGCAAGCTCACACTCAGACAAACACAAAAACAAGCATTAGATGTGCCATATCTGGCACATATCACTTTATATGCAACTTAATTACAATGCTCAAATGATAATGTAATTTAATAAAATAATTACTGTCCGTTAATAGTCTATGCAAAGAACAGAAATCCTTCCTTCCTTGCTAAACAGGCACTCAGATGTAGATAATAATGCAGCACTGGGTGAGATTGGTCAGGGGTCATAAATAAGTGGAAGACACTCGGTCAAATATTGGGGGGGGGGGCAAACGGGCAAAGCGTTTGAAGCAAGCGAGCTTGTATATTGGGTCATGGATTTGCCCACAAAAATTGCAATTTTCAGTATTTCAAGCGCTGTTTTCTGCCTTAATTTGAAGTTTTTACCACACCACCGCTTGTTGCTCAACAAGATGAAAGTCCTGTTATACTACTTAAAGTTTTAAATACATCATGGAAAATTATTGGGGGGTGGTCGCCCCCCCCCGCCCAATTCCTCTAGTGTCCGCCGCTGCCATCAATATCTATCTTTCACTAATGCCTTTCTGTTTGTGTATCTGCTCAAAACCCAGCACCTACCACTTATTAGCAAACACAGAATTTCCGACCTTTGTAAAACAACAAGGCTCTGGTTGTGCACAGTTTTCAAAACACAACACACAGCATCAACACTTAAAGCAGGACACCCTGACCGAAGCTGCATAGCAGCTCCGCTCTTCAGACTAACTCAAGAAAATGTAAATCTTGATTTTTAAGGAGAACTGAAGAATGACTGGCCATTCTGGCATTTAGAAATTCACCAGAAAGGCAGTATCATCACACTCATCCTCTGGCATCTTTTTTTTCAGTAATAATGTAAATTAATTTCCATTGCCACCGAAAAACTGTTTCAAGACAAGACAAAGTGAAATCTGTATAGCAAACTCAAACAATACTTCGGAAATAGTTTTACTCATAGTAAGATAGTTTGCAATAATTTTACATATAAGACAAGGGTTAACAATCCTGCCAAATTTTTTCTTCGAGAGTACAGTATCTTAGTAAACTAGTTGGCGTATTTCCTATGCAATGATGTCATAAATTGAAATGAGAGCTCTGCAGTGAAACAAGTCCGCAACAACGGTGAGCAACTCCAAAATCAGCTCAAATGTCAAACCTGATGTGATTGTTCCTAAAAGAAAAGGCGATTGTGGAAGTCGAGCCCACAATCTCTAATTTCCAGTACAGTGCTCTACAATTGAGCTAGATGGACCCTCGTTAGTCTGAAGAAACCATCGCCCTTTACATCAGCGAGTGTGTCTCGGTAAAACATCTTAGTGAGTTGAATGCCTTTCCTTTTACAAACCATTGGGTTTCTTTGCTAGAGTGTCCGTGTAAACCATACACTCTTCAACATATCTTATACGTATTATCGTGTACAGCTGATCTTGTATATAAGTCAACCCCCAGTCCCGACTTTAAAAACTGTAAATCGTTCGCCAGATTTTGCCCAAGAATCTCTTGTCAAAGTATACCAAAACGGAATACGCTTGATTAATCTGGCGTATTCCGGTGTGACATACATGTTTTCCATTCAGCTTTACAGTTTTTCCTTCAATCTACAGTTTTCGTAAATTTAATGCACTTTAAAACAGCACTTGGGTATAAGCCAAGGTGACAGTTTAAGACGAATTATTTGGTGCTACAAATCCAGATTACAAGCCTACACAGCAATATACGGTAACTTAGGAATGTTTCAGCAGGTAGGGCAATTCCAAAGGCGCCATTTTCGGTCGGGAATGTAACGTCTGTTGACGTACAAGTCAGCCGAGAACACAACAAAAGCACTGGCGACAGGACGATGTTGGCATGCGAAGGAAGATTGCCATTTTCTTCAAACGAAGTGATCTCTACCGGGATTAAACCAACGTATCGTTAAGTGTTAGTATCTATCTAATAGCTTTGGCTATCTTCTGCAATTGTTAACTTATTTAATAGCGGTTGGCTATGGCTTTCGCGCCTACTGCCCAGTTCAGAGAACAAACAATTGATATTTACTTGTGAGTCACACTCGCGGGAAGTACACGAACGATTCTGCTCGCAGGCAATTTCAGAATGATGTGCATATTGCAAAAAATGATAAGCAGATTATTTATTTCTATACTTTTACTCTAACCACAACCACGTTGGACGAACTCAGCTCAATATCATTTCTCAAAAAGAAACGTTCCTTGGCAAAATGTAATCAGCGAAGATGTCCATGCATTCGGACCAAGTCACTGGCCAAACATGGCAGAACATGTGTAGAGAATTGATATCTCGAGACTCAACAACATAAAATTCAACATTGCAGTCATAATGAGCAGCTTTCAATCGCGGTTGAGGTTGTTTACAACCAGGAGTGGACCGGCGTGAGCGGTATTTGATATTCCAAGTACAACAGAGGAGAGGTGGAGCGAGCAAAACAATCACAAACGGAGTTGTTTGAGAGCGTTGAAACAGTACAGAATAAAACAAAATAGGGAGAATAAATACATCATACACAGTAGCCTACTTCTGCGGCCTTTATATTAGCTCCTTCGTCCATCTTTCTGATTTTGCGTTCGGTTAATCCCGCTGATACTTCTCTTCCTTCGTGCTGGCTTTGCGTCCTTCTCTCAACTTCGACAGCAAAATTCGGCTTCGCAGCACAACGACCACACCGCCTCGTTTCAATATCAGCCTCGAAAACTGGCATATACTTTAGGCAGCTTTGGCATGATTGGTAACCGTGGAAATGTAGGGATTGTACAGCCTTGAATGAATATGACGTAATAACAGTGGACGGAATGAAATCCTGAATGCTGTCTGCTATGGTTCTTTTGTTTTCAAAAATTAAACCAAACCTTAGACTCACAAGAGCATACAAATATGTCAATATCGGTGAAAGACGTAGAATATTGCAAGGACCAAATGTTTGGACAATCACTGTATGAAACAAAAATATATTTGTCATCTGTGTTATCTTAGCATTTACTATTTGATTCGTACTATCTAATTGGCTGGTTGATATGAAAGTCCCACCCGAAGTAGTACCAATTGTCAGTAGCACGCGTGGACACAAGCTTCGTTTTAGTGTTACCATGGTGTTACCAACCGCTCATTTGACCGTTAGTAGTCATCACTCTTTTTGCAACCGCATCATTCCAGAGTGGAATTCGTCACCATACACAACCTGCTCTTGATTTTACCCGATAAAATGCATAATTGTTTAATTAATGGTACAAGATACAACCAATGGAATTTTTCATCGTAATTTAAATTCACAGAAGTGTTCTATGTGATACCAAACTGATGCTCCTGCTGTCAACGCAAAAGACACGGTATCCTACGAAGGCCAAATTATCAATCGAGTGGAATCCTTTGTCTACCTTGGCTGCACCATCAACTCTACGATGGATGATACTGTCGAAATCTGCAAACGAGTTGCCATAGGAAAGCAAGCTATCCGTTCAACACCTTACTTGAAAGCACGCATCAACATCGCCACCAAGCTGCAGGTAATCCGCGCTCTCGTGCTATCCAAGGTACTGTATGGCAGCAGCACATGGACAATAAAAACAGCTGATGTACAACGGCTTGATGCGTTTGGTAGGTCAGTCTGGAGAGAGTTACTAGAGTTGGCGAGACCCTATCTCAAACGCGGAGCTGGATGAGCGAATCGGGAATCGCTGGTGTTTCCGCGCATGCGACGTCATCCGTAGGCAATCCTCATGGCTCGCTCATCTGGCAAGACGTGGAAGTTTGGAACGGGGTCTGTTCAGAGGGCTGCCAGAGAAACAAGAAGAGGCCCTGGAAGACCACGAGCACGCTTTGCAAGCGCAGTTGCTCGGCTGTGCGGCGAGACTGTAGAAGGCCTGCTGGACCATGCAATGAACCGAGTTGCTGTGGTAGAAGCACAACAGGTAGTCGATGTCCGCCGATCTGTTCGGATTGCATCGATAGAGCGCCGACGGGCATTTGGCCTATGACGAAATTAGATTAGAATATTAATGATGAGCTAATACTGAATTCGAATTAAGCGAAATTGACTATCCCTTTCGAGATAAGAGTAGCTCTTAGTCTCGTTTCCAAACGAGTTGACCTCGTTCGTCGATCATGTGATCTTCGCTTTCATAACCTTTGCTTTCTTTTACTTCGCGAAATTTGCTGTCTGTTCTTACTATCTTGCATTTTATGGTCTGTTCCGAAGCTTTGACGGCGATGACTATGTAGGACAGTGCGAATATCTCTACTGAAGGCTTTACTGTTCTATTCGCTGTTCTGCGTTGGTCGCTAGGATGTTTACCGCTGTTCTCTTCGTGTTTCTTGTTGCGAGTGGCTGTTGCAATGCTCTGTCCAGAAAGGTATGTCGCTGCGTGTAGGATGCTGCAAATGTCATATGGTCGACAACAAGTTGCCCCGAATTGCCCTCGCTGATGTTTCCCTTCTGTTTTGTAAAGTGTAGTTGATTTTGTGAGTTAGTTTAAGAAGTCTTAAGGTGGTATCGTCGTATGCTTGATATTTTGCAATGCCAATATGTGCAAGGTCGGATTTAATTGTAACATTTGTTCCACTATTTTTGTTTTTTTCCAAAGTCTTAAACTCTTACTACTGGAGAATTTATGTTTTTAATGCATTTGTTGTCTCTAAATTCGATGCTTCCTTTGAACATGCGCTGTCAGAGGCTAAGTTCCTTTACCGTGCCGGTGCTGACAGCCCTCGTCATTGCACTGTTGAGCACACTGCAAGACTATCTTTAACTTGTGCTGCGGGGCAATGCCCTTGGTTTCCTACGATAGGAAGCATGTATCATTGTTATGCAAAGCCGTTGGACCAATGGTAACAACAGTAATTGGTTCCAATCTGATTTTTGTATGCTGAAAGTCTTGAGCATTTCACATGAGTGTATATACCAGACTGGAATCTTTGCATTTTGCGCGGCGGAGAAAAATTTTCCGAAATAGCATTTGGTCTCTCGTTGATGTCACCAAAATGCGCGGTCCAGCCACGGTTATCAGCTTGAATAACAGAGTTACAGTAAGAATTGCGCGGACAGAGAGTGTTTCTCTGATGAAAATGTCTGTAGGTGAGCTCCATTTTCAGAATCTGCGCGGCTGCGGATTCAGCAGGCCAAACTTGCGCGGCGGAGATCTCCGCCGCGCAGTACATAAATTCCAGTCAGTTGTATATACATCAGCCACCATGGAAGTACAAAACATAGTGGTAACTGGTAAAGCTACTAAACAGATGCTTGCTAACACCTTTAATGTGTGTTCAAGGAGTTCAATAGAAGCGAAATACCCCGTGGGTGAGACTTTGTACTATTATTTACACTCTGAAGTCATTTGTTGATTGCTAAAGGGAGAGCAGAAGAAGTAACTTTCATGGACCAGTTACTAGACGGCCTGAAACCTGTTAAAGGGCGGGCTTCAACCAATCCACGAGTTTGACCCAACATTAGTTGTAGATAATTAATGTAATGAACTAATGATGAAAGGAGAGCCTATTACAAAACCTAGTGGTCGGGATCATGGTTGATCTTTCTATGAGAAGAAAATGTTGTGAAGTTGTTCCTAGAAGGAGACATGTCTTGTCAACCCTTGTCGCAACCAAAATATATCTTCCTGTAACCTTGTTTTTGTAGGTGGCTGTCAAGGAATACGCCTGCAATATCACCCAGTGCCAAGATAACCCACAGTACAGATTAGTTCATGTGAAGTCCTTTATTCCCGGTAATGACACACAGGATACCATACATTATGTGTGGGCAGCAATCGATGTACCAGCAATTATCGTTGCTCACGGGATGAATTCATCGAGCGAACTTGTCATTGACTGGCAGGCGATTTTAGCCAGAAAGACTGTACCAGGAATTAAGTTCCACCCACCTGTGCACAGCGCAAGTGCAATGACAATAGGGAGGCTATTTGAGTATAAGGATGCCAAAGACTCAGTCGATCCTTTCCAGAGTGGAAATACAGTTTTAGATGAAGTGCATGCAGATTTCAAATGGCAGCTAGTCAGTGTGGATGCTAATAATGCGCAGGCCACATTTGCTGCCAACTCCACTGGAGCGCACACCAATGGCTCTGTGGAATTCCAGGCAAGTGGTTCAGTGTTCCTATGTGCATTGTCATGACTCCTGACTGATTTTACTTGCAGGCCTATGAGTACTACATCCCTTTGACCGTCTGTTCTAATTGTGACCGTTATGTTGCTGATCAGAACATGACTCTGCTGTCTCTGCCACTCCCGTTTGTTGGTGTTTGTCCTTGAGTTGTACATCACAATATGCTCCAATTTAAAGATCAGTAAAAATGAACACATGGCTACAAACAATGCACACTAACAAAGATTTCTAACCAACCACTTGACACAACCAATGTTTCCTTGTCTGATGTATCTAACTGTAATGTATGGAAAAAGTCTGTTGATGCATGTGTTGCAAAGAAGAGGAACAGGCTGTTCAGATGAACAGTACCGTCTCAAAACCAACCAACCAACCAATGGAATAGAAGGAAAGAAGGCTGCTCCAACGCTTCAAGGCTCTGTCCTGCTCTGGAGTGATAAATTGTGTTGCAAGAACTGACACACTATCGTATCATATTTCTCTCTCTAATTGTTCAGGCTCCATTTCAATTGCTGGCATAGCTGCATTGAGTGACAGTTGTTTATGCAAACGTCGTTGAACTCAGTGTTTGACTTGTATTTTTTGCCTTGCAGCTGAAAGCTTATTCTTCCAGCGGCCATCGCAATGACTGGCCTCACGAAACCTACAATGCCAACTCCAGTGAATTCACTTATACATTCAAAGGCCTATCTTGTCACGTTAAGGAGTCGCGCTACTTTATTGAGGTTGTGATGTACACAGAGAAGCCGGTCAGTCAGCTGTCATTTGAAACTGACAAATCACTGGATGATGAATACACGCCAGGAATATTCAAGTTATGGAAATTGGCAATCCCAACAAATCGGATTTCATCATTTGTGTCTTGGAAGCCAGTTGGTTACATATCTCCATCAAGGGACAGAGCACAGCAGACATTTGCTTATAACTTTCCTTCCGGTTCTAAAGGTGACCTCAGCCGTGCGGTTGGTAACCTTTGGAGTATTGCATCTGTAGCTCTGCACAAACCTGTTGGATTTGGCGTCAACGTTTCATTCGGGATGTCAAGTGATGAATTCTATCATACATATAACTACGTTAGCTGGTATGTTGCATCTGCTTTCCTTTTCTTCTTGAATTCAAAGTGAAATGTTGATGTTATTTCTCTAATCAAAGAATTATTTCAGCTTGCATCCACACTTGCCTAATGATAGCAATCACTCATAAAATTGGCACAAATAGATTTTAGAGAACTCAACAGATGAGGCCAGTTTTCTTTGTTCTTCCAAGAGGTGGATGTTACAAAGTGATTTCACAGCTGATCCTTTAGGCTCGGCTCTTATGTTTTTTGTCAATCGTTAATCATATTTGCACCAATTGGATCTTGAAAACTTTGATTGTGCCTATGGAATTATTAAGTAGCATGCTGTGCTGATGTTTTCATTTTGAAGTCCAATCATATTGTTTCTTGCCATTTACGTTTACATTCTTTTCTTTTCGCTTGTTGGTTTGTGACTCATCTCATTCTGTGTTTGCAGGACTGGTTTGATTGGGCTTGGCACTCCGCCAGCGGAAGAGATGTCACCACTTGTCATCACAGTTATCATTGTTGGCCTTGGCGTTCCTGCGTTCTTCATCATTGTTGGTTTTGGATTTGTCTTTATCAAACGACTGAGAAACAACCGTCGGTCCAATTATGACCAAATTAATTAACAGGGGTATAGTATGGAGGCCATAGATTTGCCATGCGTTTTAAATCGCATCTACATCAGTCACCGGGGGAGACGTAACCAGTGCCATAATTCCAGACTCATCTGATGATAATTCGAACATGACAGTTATTGCGTGATAATCCAGTTCTTGGATTGCAGCCATTTGCTGAGTCGCACTGTTTTGCTTTTCTATTAAGATTGAATTGTAAATTACCTGATTCCCTTCATGTTAGAGGCAAAGATTAATTATTTAGAGTTTGATTGTACCTGAAGGATTTTCTGTATGCTCAACGGTTACCGTGCTATTTTTGTTTGTGGGTAAGTTCCTAAATGTTGAGGTTAGCTTATTCGTTTGTGAACTGAGAAAAAAGAAATAACTTTTTATGGATTCTATTAAATTGTGAAATGTATTATGTAACCCAGGTAATTTGTTTGTTACAATGGCATTTGATGTACATCTTTCTCTGACTTTGTGATTATTTTCACATATTTGTATGATTTCTATCATTTCAACATGCATCAGGACGGTGTGCTATTGCGGTGTTATTGTCACTCTCAATTGACACCTGCATCTGCTGTTAGACCCTACAGTCAACTGTAGTAGTAGTAGCAGTAGTAGTAGTAGTTACTTACGTCAGTGATCGACATGGTCATTGGTAAAAAAAGCAACAGCAATAAATTTGCTTCAAAGTGAAATCGTTGTATTATCTGCGATATGTACCAAAAGGCAAAAATTCAATGTTTGAACAATTTGAAACCAAAAATTTGCCGCTAATGTTGGAAAAGCAAAAACAACATTGCTTACACATAAAGGCGAAGGGTTTTTAAATTGATGGAAGCCCGGTTTGACACTCTCGACGCCCACCAAGTTCTGTTTTGCTGCGACATTCGTTTTAAATGCCCCTGATACATGTCATACTTCGATGCCCCCCCTCCCCTCATGTCGTGATAACATGACCCTTTGATCCTTCATTAGCAAAAGCTTGAAATGATTTAGATAACAACTCCTGGATTCCAGTTAGAGCCCTGGGGAAATCTGGCAGTTTAGACATTCATCCCACCTCATCGTTTGACAGTAGGGTGACAAGCCCAATCGTAAAACAGTAAACTTTGTCGACATCAGCTTACCGAGTTACCTGTAGCTCTAAAAGGCTGTACCGCACCAGGACAACAGTACGTTACCTTTTGAACTCTAATGGAGCAGTAATTTGGGATCCTGTCATGGTCGAATAAATTTCAAAACTTTGCTTCCAAATTGAGCTTCAAGAGAGATATATGCTATGGATTGATAGCTTGTTGCAAGTAAAGAAAGAACCGGGCACCTGGATGAAAGCTCTTCTTTCATTCCCGCTAGATTTACACCTCTCTGCTAGCGAACTTTGAATTGCTGCCGCCCTATGTATGTTTTTTTTTTTAATTTTCGTCAAACCCCGGCGTAAGACCATAATTGCAGATGTGATACAGAAATATATTGAAGAAGATTTAGCATGTGGTCATGTGCAAGGTCAGGACATTGGGTTGGATTGAAAGATCGGCTAAAGCAAAGACGATCTTTGTCATGTATTGTATACTGTAGCATGAAAATAGCAACATCAATGAGCAGCAGCCTCAGACTCCAAAAGCTCCGACCCTTCTGGCTGCTCATTGGTAGTTACATTCACTACCGTTCATTACAATAGAATTCAATTGCTAACTTCAAGCTACTTGTAGGGTAGATTAAATGATTAAATCATTAGGTACTCTCCCTGAAAAAGTAATTTATAACTTATTTCATCCTTTCTGGAGTACTAAGTATTACTTTCCTGATAAATGTCATTTCCGAAAATCTTTCTGCTTTACCAATTACTGTTTTTCAAACAGAACTGTAGCAAGCCAGAAGAGATTCAAATTGCTCGATGTTAGATTGGGTTATTTTACTTTATTTTCAGGGTTACTTTTTGAAGCATGTAGATGTAACTTCTCTGATAGTAATCTAATTATTGGCGATTTGCTTTAATATTCTTAGTATTGAATAAAGAATTTTCTAAGTTAATCAACCTTAAAACTGTTATTATGACGTCATATATGTTATCTTCTGAATTTAGAGGTCAATGACGTAAAAAAGGGGATGAGGGGGAAATAGCCCCCTGCCCCAGCGACGTCCAAGTGATAACGCATCACTACGGGATTATGTTGCTCGTAGTGGCCCCATCCAAAACATGGTCGTTAGTTTTGCTTTGTGGCACAACAGTGGCACGTTTTCAGTCTTATCCTTGGATGACGTATTTGTCTAAAAATACAAGGCACTGCTCCATCATCATCGATGTAACCATGACAACGTGAACGTCGATCAGCTATAACTTACTGATTCAATATGTCGATGCCATCTATAAATAATATAGACTATCCTCTACGTGAAGAACTGAAGACTTTGCAAAAAATCTTCTTCTGGCACTACAACAGTAAACCAATAACTACTATTTAATAATGGCCATTGAATTGGGTTGAAGAGAGAAACGACAGAAGCAGTTGCCAACTGACTGCAAAGTTTCATTCACTAGTACTCGCTCGCATAAATAAACGTCTTCCACTCCAATGCTTCGGTTCCACTATATTGTTGCCATCAATGTGGTAGAAGTAAATGCAATATTTTGCTTTGGTTGGAAAGAACTTCTTCTATAAAATAAACCTATACTGTTTCATTTGTATTAAGTGATGTTCAATAATATGTTATGGTCGGGCAGCTAGAAAAAAAGCTATGGCAAAGGACGGAAGGAAACAGCAGCACAGACTGATAATCTGACATTATGGTGAGCACTAAACAGAGCAGCAAGCAGCATCGAAATCACTTGTTTAGGCTCCTTCATGCTCACTTACTCAGCGATGGAATGTTCAATGACTGTTGAAATAACTCCGTCACAACTATGAGCTACGGCCCAACGCGCTTTATTTGTGCACATTGACAATATGATAGCCCTAAAAAATTATTGAGTAGGTTTGCCCCCTGGACCCCTAGAATAGATAGGCTTACAATCTCGCTTCATTCAATTTGGTCTGACTGCGCTACTGTCGGAGGTGTTCAAGTGTTACCTGATCTTGTTCTATCATTGAACGAAACAATATTACCATTACCAGGTAGTCCAGTTTCATCGTATAACAGATTATGTCACACAATCATATTATGTCAGAAATGAATGATCCGAAGATGATGTACAAGATATGTCATAATCTAGTTGATTTTGGAATGGATTCATTTTACAAGTATGACGTCAACACATATTCTGTGCGTGGACACTCTCTGAACGTAAAGACCAATTCGATCTGCAAAACGAATTCGGTGAAAAACAAATTTATAAATAGTGTCGTCATAAGGTGGAATTTGCTGCCTGAAGCACTCGTCACTTCAAAGTCTTACCATCAATTCAAATCTTGCTTGACAAAAACTGAATTGTTCAGTCTGGCATTGTCAAAATATGTGCTACTGTTGCCTACATGCAATAATGAACTATGTAAGTGTGGGTCAATCCCCCTTTTATTTTCCTGTCCCATCTGGACAACACACATACAGTCATACATACAGATAGTACATTATGACGGGCCCAGATCCCTTGGCCGCTGATGTGTGAGCGCCCACTGGTCCTGTGGTCAGTGGATTGGCTGTTTCTGAGAAGTCAAATGGGTTTCGATTTGCACCAAAATCAGTGTTGAATTTTGTATACAAGACTAACCATGGACTAACGAAGGACTCACGATGGAGCTATGGCAGACAGGATAACCTAAGCATCGCTTGACTGATTGAAGACTGTGAAGTTTGCTGCTCGCCATCTTGGAATTGAAGCATCTTCTCGAGGTGAGGCCTGAGGGACTGTTTTGATCATCTATGTTTTGATGCTAATGAAATGATGGAAAGAAAGCGATGTTTGCCGTTTTTAAAGTTAAAACAAAGCACTACTGGCTTCTGCTATGAGTCTATTCATTGACCATGCGTGAGAAACCAACAGCTTGATTTCCTTTATGTCCACAATCGTATAATATTATTACATTCAGTGGCGAAGCTAGCTTCCTGACTTCCTGCTTTTAGCCTACCCGGCTACCCCTCCACAACCCAATAACTGGTTTGTAGTTTCATTTCATTCGCCCAACAACATATAATTCTACAGCCGTTTTCTCTATGGTACTTCTGTTCAGCGTCTGTTTTTGCATTGGCCGTCCGCTGTTGCTTGTCACGCCTGACCACTTAACACTTGTTTGTAACAATGCAAGCAGGCTCCCTTTTGTACTAACAAGTGGCTCCCATCCTTTGACTGCAGGAGAGAATCCTTTATCCTTGGAATTACTCCTGCATGACACTCCGCGCATCTGGGGGGACAGGGGGTCACGACCCCTTCAACATTTTCAGGGGAGGGGTCAATGGTATTAACCCCTCCATCTTTTGTCTTTGCCTGGGCTGCTGTGATGTGATGTATTCATATGAGCTTGTGAATGCAGCCACTGTGCCAGGTTTGGTGACGGGAAATGATCCAGTTTGTTCCTATTTTACTGATTAAACATGCCAAGTAAACATCAAAGGTCAGATGTTTACTTCAAAGGACATGTTTACCCATGTCTTGATGGAGTCTTTGCTGCTGAATGTGTAGTGCCTCTCTTTAATGTAACCTCACTTTCATGTATTTATATAGTCTTGATTGTCTCTGCTATGCAGAGTTGATTGCTGGTCGTCGGACCGAATAGATCTTGCTGTTTGGAGCCCTTGATTGTGATATCTGTCTACCTTGATTGAGTATAGCGGGACTCAACACTGGCACAGCGGATAGGATAGTTTTATTTTACAGTACGAGTAGTAGGACACGATGTCTCACTTTCGAGGAAAGCTACCGGAATTTTTTTATCCAAAGCAGCCTAATGCGTACGACAAATATGTCAAATGGAGATCGTGTTTTGAGAACTTCATGTTAGCATCGGATTTGGACTTGAAGCCCGAAAACAAGCAGCTGGCGATTCTGTACAATGTGTCTGGCGAGGAGTTTCATAAATTTGCTCAGACGAATTGTACGTTCGTATCGGAGACAGCTCCTGAAGCTCTTGAGAACGTTTTGGATGCAGTCGGACTTGTTCTGAAGCCGCAAAGACGCAACTTGCACTACAGGTGTAAGCTTCTGGACTTGAAGCAAGAACTAGACCAGCCTATTCATCAATTTCTGCAGGCACTGCGTGCTGCCTACGATGAATCTGGTTACAGTGACGCAACTCTCACTGGCGAATTATTGGTGCGTGATTTGTTGATTCGTGGCATCAAATCGGACGAAGCAAAGCGATTGATCATGCAACAAGACATTGACAAATTAACAATTGCTGATTGCACCAAATTGATTTCCACATTTGAGACGGTTCGTTCGAGTGAAAAGAACGACGTCGCATCTGCGGTATCCGATGGCGACTGCACATCATGCCGCTACCGGCACGAGCGTGGGAAATGTCCTGCTTTTGGCAAGACATGCAATCGATGTGGAGGAAAGAACCACTTTCAGGCAAAGTACACATCGGATGAAAAGACTGGGTCATCGAAAGGCAAGCCCAGGCAGCAGAATTCTAAAGAACGCAGCAAGAAACCGAATTCTAAGAATTCCCGTCACAAAGCCAAAGCAGCAGCATTGGAATCCGATTCTGAAGGTTTGTCAGATGAGTCATGCGAAGTTGCATTTTCGGTTGAATCGACAAAGCCCGGTAAGCATGCGAACGTAACTTTGTGGACTCGAGGTAAACCGTTGAGGTTCTTGATTGACCCCAGCGCTACGTGCACGATGGTGCCCGAACAATATCTGAAATGCGCAGACGATTTTCAGTTGTTGAATAATGCTCATGTGAAACCGTGGAACAGTAAGAAGATCAAGGTTACCGCTCAGGGTACGTTAAAATTGTCTGATTCGCCACAGCATCGGGCAGTACGCGTGCCAGCGAAAAGTATTAGTAATTTGAAATGTCCGTTGCTCGCTTATTGTGACTACTTAGCATTAGGCAGTGAGCCGTTGTTATTGCCAGCTGAGTTTAAAGTCGAGATTAACGCGGTTGAGCCGCTGGGCACGATCGGTGCAGCCACTATCGCGATTAAGCCGGACAGTCGCCCTGTCGTTCAAGGGGCGCGTAAGTTAGCATTTAGGCTGCATGATCCTGTAGCGAAAAAGCTTGCGTCAATGGTCGAGAAGGGCATATTGGAACGCGTGAAAGGCCCCTGCAAATGGCTGTCGCCAATCGTTGTTGTCTGGCGTAAAAATGGAACGCCGCGCATATGCGGAGATTTCCGTAAGTTAAATGAGCAAATTAGCAGGGAACGGTTTGTTATACCCGCCCCTGATTCGTTTTTTGCTGACTTGCACGGTGCGACTGTATTCACTACGCTTGATTTGGAATCCGGTTTTAACCAGATAAAGCTCGATGAGGCGTCGTCGGCGTTGAC
>OFHS01000455.1:248-42705 GCA_900245855.1 Calvadosia cruxmelitensis
ATTCACCCTCAACCTGATAGACTGAGATGCATTATGCTGAGTCCTGCCGTTGGCCCGGCGACGTAGCCGCTAGTTTATAATAATTTATTAAATAATTTATTTTGACATCAAGAAACAAATTATGCTAAGTTGATCATGTGCTTACATATTGTAAATTTGCTGCATGTAAAATAGCCTTATTCACCCTGTAATAATTTGTTTATATGTCAGAAATAAAACTCTATCTATCTATAACAAAATACATTGGCTACAAACACCTGCAAACAATAGAAACAGCATTGAATACAATATACAACATCAGCCATCTTGATTAACAGCACTCTCAAAAACCAAAAGCTAGTAATGAATTCTTTGCAAACGTTGATCAAGTTGATAACCAGCAGCAAGACATGCTTGCTTTAGAACATTCTAGACAACCACAAACAAGAAGCTAGGTAACCAAATATTACCAGACCTTTCACACTATTTACAACAATAAAATCTAGTAAATGAGAATACAGTCTTACCGGTTGGATTCTTGAAAAAGACATATGTCAATTTCTGTTGGTTCGAAGACGTTGAGTACCATGCACTGGCCAGGATCAGACGCAACAGATGGAAAAACGCCTTCAGAACGAATCTCACACCAGTCAGACCGCACTTTACAAACATCTATGCAGTCAAAGTACCTAAACATGATACAATAAAGAAGGAAGTAAAATGAAATATTTTATGATGTTCATGGCAAGTACTCACATGATAATAACCAACATAACTGATCAGTAGACATTCAGTCATGATGGTAAATACTTCACATTATATTAAATAGTTAAGGCTAACAGCACACATCAACGGGTCACATGCTAGATTAAAAAGTATAGCGGATCGTGGATGTGGAACATCAGGATGAACATACTCTGTCATGTCATTGAGTGAGATCCAAAAGACACCCTCTTCAGCACCATGTGCCATGAATCGACTCCTTAGCTCTGATGTCCACAAGGGGGAGTCATCTGACCATGCTCCCTGCCATGAGTAATGACCCCAAGGATTGCGCAGTCTGATCAGTCTACAAGCAATCAAAATCAGATCATCACACTGTGCAGTTGTTTTCTCTATCAACATGAAAATAAAATAAAAAACATTGAAATGCAAGACCTCATGGCCATTATGACAGATATGAAAGCAACATTTAGCAGATCTCTTGGCATATTGGTTCAGCTGCAAAATGATCTAGTTCACTACCAGTGGCTCAATACTTCATGACGACAATAAAACAGCTGATGGCATTCCACAGAATCATGACATCACATCACAAATCACAGTGCTGGACGTCACACACTGTACCTGTCACCACCAACATCTTGAACGTCGAGTACCGAGTAAGCATGCTGTGCCTGAAGTCCAACACTCTTGTACAATTGAAGCATTTCTTCTCCTTCAACATCGCCACCACAAGAAGCCCCCATCAGGTACCTAACCACAAAAAATTGCCACATTTTAAGTTCATAAAATATGTTTAGGGCATATCGCTTATGTAGTCTAATGAAAAAGAAACATTAAGAAATAACCTACATTTAGGAGGAATGCAAAACATTCTAGTCAATTGAAGATACCGGCAGATCAAAGCTATCAAAGTGAGTTTTGAAAACTTGCCACAAGATGTACATTAAACTGGCTAAACCATTAACGACATGACATTAGCTTAATTGTGTTTTCTACTCAAGAGGGTCGATCCATTTGCCTAATTAGAAAGACATACAACATCTGACAAGATTACAACACTTGAAGACATGACATACTTTGCATGGCGACAGCTTAGAAGTTTTGCCCATACCAAGTCCCTCTCAACTGGCTCGTCTGCTGCTTCTCCAGGACGTACTGTACAAAGAGACAAGTGTAAATGTGTGAAAACTAGCTAAGGTCTAACTAATTGCAACTGTGCTTGGCTGATGATGTGCAGTTTCCTTCGTGGCACTTACTCTTCAGCATGATGCTTTCACAAGGACTCCCTGTAAGCAATTGCAATCCTTCGATAGAACGTCCTGCAACTAAGGCCTCGTAGCAACCATGAGCCTTGGCCATTGCCTTCTCTATGATAGGGACCCACAATTGAAAACGTTCAGACTAAACAGGAAAATAAAATAAAATAGATATTCAGCACACAACCATAGAACAACTAACATCACAGCACATCAAGTACAAATGACAAATTTCCGGTCAAATAGATGTGAATTGCAATTCAATGGGAAGATTACAAGCATGGCACAAGCACACATACGCTAACTATATATACAGCATGATGTTAATTGAAATTTCCTGCTACTTTACAACCATACATCAGTCGCTACAATATCACAGGATAGGTACCACTAGCCCAATATTATCACCACTGATGACAATGTGAAATGGAAAGCACCCATGGAAAATCATGTGAAATAGCATGTGTAATTTTAAAAAAGAAACACCATGTGAAAAGGGCACCTATCAATGAATGTCTATGGTGGAGTCCCTTGTCCATTCTTTGTCGGGGTTTCCTTCATTTTGTTCAGCTATCGTGATATCTTAGCCAGTTAGTGATTTCTATTGCTTAATTTTTCTGACGTGTTTAATCAAAACTGCGTCTTTCGATGACGAAGAAAAAGAGGAATGGCATTTTTGCTTAACATTATTTTTGTTTCAAAAACAAATAATTATGATTTTCCATCCACATGTGATATCAGCAAATTGTCTCTATCGATAGCGAAACCCCAAATAATAACAACACCATGTAGAAAAATCAACACAGCTATGCACACGTAGTATGAGAATCCAAGACACAAATAATAACGTCAAATAGCCTGATCAATCTACCTGCGAATATAGGATCTGTCCATACTCATCACAAGGAATCAGATCATCCACTAGAACAACCGTCCAACGTCCATCTTTGCACAGCCGGACTTGATATGCGCCCTCACTGCAAACCTAGCAGTAGATGTAAAACAAACAATTTGACATTTACAATCAATTATCTTAGTGTCGCGGTCCATGCACAAGAGTAAGAAATAGATTATTCTACCAATAGACACTCCTCTGCAGATGACGAAAGGAAGAGGAATCAAACCTCTATCTATTAGTAATAAATAAATAAGCTCCAAGTCTACAAACCTCTTTTGTAACCATAACCTTCTCTAGAAGTGTCGGCATTTCACAAACCACAGCGAGAGCACTTAAAAACCTGAAATAAACAACATGAAAGTAACTGAATGATACCTTCCAGGGGATTATATAATTTGCAGTGCTGACGCCATCAAATTACATAGCAATGCCTTAATAGCACAACAATGAAACTAAATATGCCATTCGTTTCACTGATTCAATGTCAATACTTCCTTCTTTTCGCATTTAATTGACATTATTATTATTGTAATTTTAAAATAAATACTATTTTTGATGCTTACATAGTACTAAAAACCCTTGCTCTGCAGACTAGCCATGACTACCTTCCATGTGCCCACTTGCTAAGCAATTGGTGAACGCTACACATTTTTAAGCTCACCAGCAATCTCCAAGAACTCCTTGAGTGATGTCAGATGGTCTTGGATTTCGGAATACCGACCATTGAATCGAGGATTCTTTTACCCTGCGGGAGATTTGTTTTGGACGGAGCCATCGCGCCACAGATGTAGGTCTGTTTCCATCAAACGTCAATGATTTTGGAGTTGGCGGAAATGAATCATCCACAAAGGAGATTTTCATCTATACATGGAGATAATTAAATATAAAAAAAAACATTAATGTCAAACTTCAACCAACAGGGCAACTCACAAGAATCAGTCACAGCATTAGAAACAATCTGCGCCGTGATTCTCAATTATCTTGGACTGCTTCATTGCCGTCAACAAATAGTCAAGACATTGAGGGACTGCTTGCTAAGTGTTTTGAATTGAGAATAACAAACAAACTCAAATATCAACATTGACTTGCAATTGACAGCATATTTAATAGCTTCACAGGAATAGACAAATATCAGTTGACCACGCATGCATGACGAAGCCGATCTTAGCGTGGGACGGAGATCACATTCCCTGCGGAAGCATTGACTCCGGTACTTGATTGAGATGCTGTCAGAAGGTTGACAGCTGATGATGCATCACATGGCCAAATTGGAGAAAAAATGACTATTCTCATAAGGAAATGCAATCAGTAAAACTCAATCAATTCCCATTCTTTTTCATCAGATGGATGGGCGGAGGATTCAAATTTTTGGACCTAATTTTACATTTTGTCGGACACTTCAGCGGATTTTTGCATAAGATGCAAACTGATCTGACCTTTTAGCTACTAGAACAATAAATCACAAGGGTGTGCACTGTGCGTCACGCGTTAGATTGCAAAAACAGAAGCAATCTAACAAACAAAATGTGAGTCTTTCAGTCAACAATTTGCACATCAACCATTTAAATAAATCCTGCTAATAACTGTGAAGGAGAGGGAGGGTGGGGAAATTCCTAGCGTCCCAGTCATATTTATTGTGATGCAAGGCCTAGCGTTGCTTGCGATTTCCAGCCAATGCACAGATTGCGGTAAAGCAAATGTTCCAGGATCTCACAGGCAGCAGCAATGGCGAGGTGCTGCTGCTCACACCCCACCATCAAGGCCATGTGCGTGGCAATGCGATTGATAGCAAGAATGCACTGCCTGATGACACACCACACCAATTGTGCCACAAAGAGACTAGCCTCCATTACAACCCTATCGCAGTTGGCACTATGGTTTGAGTCTAACCTCACCTAAATTACATTTAGCTACATATAAAGTTCTGCTTACACACCTGTTTGCAAAAGTTTACAATTTCCAGCCATTGCTTCACAGCATGAGACCGGTTGTCCTCTTCAACGACTTCAGATTTAACGCTTGCTTGTCTCTTTGGCTTCCTACAATCCTTTACTTCTTCATCGGCAGTGCGCTTATGGCTCTTGACAGAAGAACTTGCTAGGCTTTGAGCCTTTACAAAACTACAAATGCCACAAAGACTGCTCTTATGGTCATTGATAAATGTGCAATCAGGGCATGACCATCCATCTAAAAGGAATTCATCAAAGCAGAATCGTTACAGCTTACAACTAAACTAGGCCTATGGTTAAGGTCACATCATTAGAACTACGTCCTGATCAGATGGAATTGAATAAACAATTACACATTTATCGGAACTGACATCCATTGCTATGATTTTGTTCTGTGCTTTTTACATTTTCTCATTTAAGCAACACAACAGGCTATTTTCATCCTTGGATTGCTACATTGATACATTTTGCCATGGCAAAGATCAAGAAGATCACACTCGTTGGCTTCAAGCACCACATAATTGCATAATCATCAACCCAATCCTGATACCTACCAGCTACAATTTTAAAACATCTGAAATCATCAAAGCACACGAAGCACTATTCTGCAGTTAATTGTTGTTAAGCCTAGAGTGTGTGAATTCGCATTAGCTTTTCATGACACTCACTCTGATAGCTAGGGAGGTTTATATCGATGAACACCACCGCAAATTGATTCTAGAGGACATAGGCTGGGTTGACGCAGTCACCAATGTCAATTAGGCTCATTTGATATAATTTCAGAACAGCTACTAGAGGTGTTGAGTGTTGACAATTGACATTTTTAAAGCAAGCTTAGTGTAAGCAACACATAAAACGCCCTTCAGCGAGGTGCAGCGCTAGTGTCACGTAGGTGATTTCAAGTGCCATTATCCCTCTCTGGTTCTGTGTCCTTCATGATGGCATCACCATTTGGTCAAAACACGAGACTGCTATCAAATGCCTCAGCTGAAAAGCTGTTTAGCGCGCTGGACAGATATTTTAACCTGATACAATTTCGAAAACCAGTTGCTGGTTAACCGTAATAAGCGCTGGTATTCTCATAACAATTGAATGTGAGCGGTTTTATGACGACCAGCTAATGATGACGAATGAGATCACAAACATCGTCAGTTGGCTCTGTTTGCGTAACGTGTCTGCCTAGCTTATTTTAAACAATAGTGTTAAATTTATAGTAAAACTAATTTTTGTTATCGTCAAGCAAGCCAGATGCGTCCGGTTGACCACCTGAATCTGATGCAACCAGGGGAGAAAGCTCACTAGCTTCTCAATGAATGTCTTTGGTGGAGACCCTCGTCTATACGCTTTGTGGTTTTCATATTCGTTTTCTTACCGTGATTTGTCAATTACCAGTATTGATTGCTCATGCTTTGATCTTTCTGTGTTTAATTGTAAACTGCCATCTAATTGCTGTTTAGAATGCATAGCCTCAATGTGGATTATTGTGGTTGCCAAACTGAGACCATTGATCAGCCACATAAACAAGAGGTTCACCTGGTCATCAGGGTCTAGGGTACATGGAAGCGACAGTATGGCAACGGATCACTGAGCAATACACCTGGTACAGTTGATCAACAGAGCGGCGATTCCTAGTACGGCAACCTACAACTTACCCAAAGGTGATTTCGGAGTTTCCTGTGTGTGTTTCGCAGCCATTGCAGCAGGCACAACGCCACCATTTGAGTTTGCTTGAACAAACTCAACAGGTAAGTCGCTGGTGTTCACCGTTCCGTTTGATTTTGCATCATTGCAACTGAGATGATTGGCCACACAATCTGTACAAGGGCATTGGCCAAGGTCACTGGCATGGAACTGATTCGAGAAGCTGTCGTTTAAATTGTTCGCCATGCAGTCGCCATCCATTAGCAGCTCATTGTCTTGTATGCTAGGTACAGCACAGCCACGAGCCACTAAGTCGTCCATCTGATCTCTATCGCCGTTCTGTAGACGTACCGGTGATTCTGGGCTTTGGTCGTTTGTTGATGAAACAGGAGGTGCCATGGTTGCTGGTGGTCGTTCGCTATCGCAAGCTTCGCAGTTTCTTGAACGTTCCTTGTTGTCCAACGTGCAGACGATACACGTCCAGTCACCTTTCGGGATGGTATCAGGGTCCTCAATCGGCCTCAGACCGATCATTCTGGCAACAGTTGAGATGAATTGGCTCGTCATGTTTGCAAAGCGTTTCTGTCTATTGTCGAATGTCCAAACCAGCGATATGGTCTTTGATCGTAGACAATTGTGTTTCAGGGCTCGCTGCTCTCCAATTACAAGAACGCACTCATAACAAACGTGCCATCCAGAGTTGTAAGGCTGCCAAAGCCTGATTGTGGCATTGTCTTGCTGCCTTTTAACATTTATTTGATCACGAAAGATCAAACCACATTACGAATCAAATTCACATTTACGAATGAAAACCAAAAAGAACCAGAAATATATCAGCCTCGCTTATCTTCATGAAGTTCCTCTTCTGGGTACAGAACGAGGCCCGATTGGCTCTCAAGATTATTATTTATTATTATTATTATTATTATTATCCGTTGACATGACAACATCAAATCAGTGCCTGCATGGTTGATACCAGTGGTGGTGCCTGGCTGTGCCCGATGGCTGATTCGATCCCATTTGTGTTTTAGGAGCACCGATTAGTTGATGTTAGCGACGCTCGCTTGCCACCGATTTGCTTACTTCATCTCAAATACTTTTGAGGAATGACTCATTGACTCCTACACAGTTGCGCGCTTTAACGCATAGAATAATTATAAACTCTACTAAATTAATAACTGAAAATCACCATCCGAAAAAAGATAGTATTCATTGTGGATGGTTATAAGTCGGACCTGTGAATTGGGCCTATAACCAAGCACATACTGTAACTGTATAGCTGTTCCAAGCTCACATCCCCAGCATATCAAGAAATTAAAGTATGTATGTATGAATGTATGTATGTATGTATGTATGTGTGTTGCAGTTCCTTCTGTCCGCTATCGTAGTTTGCCCACCTCTGATGTACCAGCCGTCCATTCCTGTCCATTCTGCCCAAAAGTTTGCAAGACTGCTGGAGGGTTAAAGCGCCATCTGAATGGACATGGGAGTAATGAAGTTACAAACAATCGGACAAAGCAGCATGAATGTCACCTCTGCAGGAAGATGTGCAACTCGCTCTCTGGCCTCAAAAGTCACATGAGATGGCACGAACGTGTCCGGAGACAAGAAGATGATGGATGAAGAATGGCACTCGTCTGACAAGACGCTGCAATCACCATGTATGTATGTATGTTTATTTGGCAAAAATATTGACAGGCAAATATAGGGAAGCATAGTGACTTCCGCTTACACACAGCCATTGTGAGACGCTTGAGCGCAATTAATATACAATACAGTTATGTGACAAGTCAATATTACTTAGCGAACACTTAAAAGCATGGATTGACGTTGCTGCAACAGAGTCCTCTGGTAAAGAATTCCACCAAGGGATGACGCGGCTCGAAAATTGGTGTTTCACAGATCCAATTTGCGAAGTGTGAGGTGTCTAAGTTTAAGATGGTGCCCTCGCAGTGAGTACTTGGTCGTTTCATACTGTGCAAAAACTTCTATATCTAAATCAACAAAGTTGTGCGTAATGTTAAACATCGTCTGTAGGTCGCTTTTTAATTGTCTTAACTCCAAAGATTCCATCTCCAAAAGGGCTAGTCTTTCTTTATATGACATATCATAATGTCTACCAGTAAAGCAGATTGGTCCCTATTAAGATCTATTTCTGAGATCAAAAGCCACAAAGATTAGTAAAGATACATAATTATGGGCTGAGCTGGGGCTATATGGTATATGTCTTGCAGACTAATCGACTTAGTAAGATTTCTGCCGCATTTTGTAACAGCGCATATCTACGTATCTCGAATTGCTACTATGATAGAAATGACTGCCCGTTCGTTCGGTATGTTTATTTTAGGAAAGTTTTCCGTCAGTCGATCGCAGAGATTTCTATTCAAAATGTCGGCAGAGCATTTCAAGTGTCGCCGGTTTTGCATTAGTCGTCATGGCAACGACCTAGCTTTCGAGAGCAGCCAGAGCAGCTGTCTGAGTTTTTGGTCTGACGTCTCGTTGCCTGCTGCATGTTGCTATTCGCAAGGAAAATGCGAGAAACCGGTTGGTTTTCTCACTCAATAATCACTGAAAGTCAACATATTCACTTCTATTGATTTGTGATCGCCATCCATTGCCTGGAGTCGTGATTATCCGTTTATGACGACATAATTGAGCTTCTCCTGCTGGAGCACTTAGGATTGGAGCGTCTTTACCAACACGAGCTCAGCTCGACTTTCGAGCTTACTAAACTGTCAAGAATTTCTCAACAACGCAAAGAAGAAAGACTTATGCGTTGCTTTATTGCCTGAGCTTACATATTTTATCCGTCAAGGAGAACAAGGCCAACGGAGCAAGTAATGAAGATCACATTTTGTGACTATCGTTACCTTCGGAAACAACAGATGTCCGAAAAGAACTTAGAAACGGGAATTTATTGTTGAATCAAGCCGGAGACTCATCTGTAAAGGAAATTGATAACTATTCTCACTTGACACGCTCCTGGAGGTATGAACGTACAACAACTTAATCCGCATAAATCCGTTTTCAAATATTGTATCGGTATTGACCTTTGGAATTTTCCACTGACTGGTTCATGTCCCTTTAGAAACCGTCGCGCCGCATGGAGAGATATGAAAACCTGGGTTTGGTAGGAGAAGGATCTTATGGCATGGTGATCAAATGCAGACACAAGGAAAGCAACCGCATCGTAGCCATTAAGAAATTCATCGAATCTGAAGATGATAAAACTGTCAAAAAGATTGCCCTTCGCGAGATAACCATGCTGAAGGTAGGCCCAACTCACATTGGATTTGATAGCGAACCTATCGCCAGTCAACAGTACCAGGAAATCCATGGCAAACGCGAGGATTTGCTTGCTATTAAATTGGCTGCATGACTACTTCTCAACCGAGCAGACTCTGCTTGAATTGTTTATTTATTTTAGATTTTTTGATAAAAAGAACAAGCCAGTTGCAAAATGACCCTCTTATCTGTTTGGAGTTGTGGCAATGTTAACCACAACGATTAATCTCGTATTTCCGAAGAACTGATTCGTCTCTCCCAAAAGTTAGCAAGAAAAACATAGCAACAGAAGGGAACATGATCCCTCCTGACATTGTCCTGACCTAGAAGAGACACGCCCACCTCACCTCTAAAGTAAACAAATAAGATCATGCTCTTGTCAACAAAACATGAATTTGAATTTCAAAGGATTACCTTCATCGCCCTTCTCCATGGAGAGGATTGGCGTATGAAAGTCTGGTTATATAGATGTTTAGATTAGGCCCAGAGGTTCACATTTATCAAGCTGACCACTTCAGAATTGGCAAACACTCAAAGATGTTCATCATCATCATCATCATTCAATATGAACCCAATATGTCTTTGTTTTGTCGTAAAGCAAATACTGTGCTATCATAAAGTTAAATAGAGTACTGTATTGGTATGTTAACAGCAAATAGATTTAAAACAAGTAAAATGCAGGAAGCAATTATCATAAAGTAATAGTCCATAGGAATTTAAATGGCGTAACATGAATAATAGACGATGTGCAAACCATGCCAACAGAGACCAATCAAGACAAACAATGTATGAAAAACAGTTTGCGAGCAGCAAACGACACAGCAAAAATCTTGCACTTAATCTTCATTAAAGTATGATTAGTTTACATTTTGGAATATTAGCAACTAGATAAATACCGGTAGTAAAAACCATCATCATCATCATTTGTTCTGTAAAACCAATAAGCTGCAATTTAGCTTTTTTTCATGGTGCAGATACAAATAGATACAAATATGGTATATTACAATATATGGATATAAAAACATTACTAATATATTTTGTTTATCTTTTTTCTTTCTTTTCTTTTTTTTCAACAGTAGTATTAACAAAGTGTTAATGCTACTGCAGATACTTTCTAATCATCTTGCCGAACCCGCCCACCCTGCAAGCAACCGCCTTCATATGCGATGGTAGATCGCTCCACAGATGGACGCCAGCAGCCTGAAAGGAATGACTATGGCTTGACTTGAGATGGCTTGACTTGAGCATTAACAAACATTCTTATAACTCAACTTCAATTTACTGTTCTTACTCTACTTAATTGCTACTGGTCACCAACAATTGAATTTGGCCCTACCAGTCCTGGAAACTGAGATTGATCAATGATCATCGCTAAAATATTAAGGCGTGCTGTGGAAGTCAAACCTGCGATTTCTCGATTGGCTGTCCATTGCTCTACCATTGAGCTAGATACGACCTCGTTAGTCTGCACGAATAATCTTCCTCGTTGATTACCATCCTTGGTAACATGACCCATCTTTCCTGTATGAACCCCATGAGGTGCTTTGTAAAGTTTCAGTGTAACCATACACTCTCCAACAACTAGGAGACCAGAAACATTTTAATTGGGAATGGCTATTAATTGCTGATCCATTTTGTGCTTGTTCCTGAAGTAAAGCAGTCAATTCAAAGGAGATGGATTTCATATACAATTCTGCGATGTATTTGAAGTAAGAACATGTATTATGAAACACATCCATTGTCGAGCATTAATATTCTTTGTCACGTTGGGTACTTATGGTGACTCATTATCTGCCCACTAGGCCTATAACTGGACTCATGTTGTAGTTGATGTGATGTTGAAATCTTGAATAAGACACGCACTGCTCTTCCATATTTTGCAGCAACTGCATCACAACAACTTAGTAAATTTACTGGAAGTGTTCCGTCGCAAGAAGAGGTTATTTCTTGTATTTGAATTCTTGGAGAGGACAATATTGGATGACCTAGAGAAGCACACAAATGGTCTAGACGTTACGCAAGTTAAGAAGATTTCTTTTCAAGTGCTGCGAGGGCTGGAATTCTGTCACAACCACAATGTAAGAGTAGATAGAGAAAGCAAATCAATTTGCTATTAAAGTTACATAAATCAAAGTTAACTGCGCTGCAAATTACAAATCACTATGAGTATGAATCAGTGAAAGTATGCAGAAAATAACAAAATTTTCTATTAAAATACTTGTGAAACATTTACAAAATATTAGGAAATAGATTTATTAACATACGTACCTTAAATTCCAAACGAAACATCAATTTCTACTGTGAGGATAAGAATGATGCTTGATTTTTGAGAATCAAAATAAAGTCTTAAATATGTTGAACCGAGTCATTGTAATGATAACATTTAGTAATGGTAATTGTAACATGCATTGAGTTCAAGAAAACAAATACAACGCAACGCCGTTTCACAAAAGCCATTCTCGCTGATACAGATATAGATTATCCCTCTCACCTGCAATTGTTATCCCTTGAGAGTCTTCAACGACGCCGTCTGCATGCTGATTTAATTTACTATTACAAAATTATTAATGGTCTTGTTGATATTGACGCTAGCATGTTATTCAACCTTACCCCACACGGGCGCCTAGAGTATCCTCTGTGCAAAAGTCAGCGACACAAGTCCTCCTTCGCAGTTAGAGCCATCAATGCTTATAATTCTCTTTCCCTCAAAACCAGATCAGCATCGAATATTTATACCTTTAAAAAACTTTTATCTAATGAAAATCTATCTTGCTATTTACTATTTGATTGTAATTAATTATTCCCATTTTCTGACTGTAATTCGCATGTCATGCCGTTTACCCACATACATACATACATAGGCCTACATACAAATACGTCTGAGAAAGTTGGTTGGAGCAGAAGTACATGCAGAGAAAAGAGGACAAAATGATAAAAAATATAAAAATGTTCTTCTCAGTAAAGTACCACGATTTATTCGTTATGCTGCTCTTCATAAAGTATCTGAGCAAATGACTTTGATAAGTTATAATCAGATTATTCATTTGCAGATTATTCATCGTGATGTTAAGCCTGAAAATATCCTGATTGGTAAGACTGGAATTGTGAAGCTGTGTGACTTTGGATTTGCAAGGACAATCGGTATGTTTGATAGATACTCGATTGTTGTTTTGCTGCTGGTGCAGGAACGAAAACTGATGAAATATGGCAAGAGATTTATAATCGATCAATCATTAAATCAGTTGTAGCAACTGCCTGTACCAGGAGACTATCTGTCATAAAAGGTGAAAACAGATGGAAGATATCCCGCGTGTGCAATTTTTATATTTAACTGTTGAAACTATCAAAGTAGGACTGTATCTAATGACTAACTTCGAGTTTCCATTGTTTTTGACTATGAAACAAAGGCGAAATTCACTAGAGCCGGGCAGAAGCAAAGAACTTAAAACAAGGACACAACTTTAACAGAAGGTCACTGCTTTGTTTGGGATTATCAAACAACTTGGTTGCATCGAGCCACACAGATGGAGATATAGACAACATCATTCCACACAACCAATCTGTGTGCTTTCATAGAGCTTGCTCACTTTCATCAGATATGTGTTAGAACATGCAGTCAAAAACCTTTGCATAATGGTCATGCAAAGTTAAGTCTAATACCTTGGTCATTTACAGCTCAATTCTACTGCAGATTCTAATATTTGGAAGTAGGGAAGTCACAACGGTTGCATATGCTTGCCATAAATCATTACATTAAAGAAGAACAACTGGTTCAATCTAACCTCGTGTTGACTCAACTATTTCCACTGTAGCTGTTGCACCTGGCGAAGCATACACCGACTACGTTGCAACAAGATGGTACAGGGGCCCAGAGCTATTGGTTGGAGATACAAGCTACGGAAAGTAAGGGTGAAGTGACATTAGGCCGTTCTATACTCTATTCCTGTCTAAGTGTCCAGAGTGATTCTATTGTATCTGCAATTTGCTTAGTGCTACATTTAGAGCTCATGTTATTCATCCATCCATTGATTATTTACTTTGGAAGTCAGGATTGATAGAGAACAATTTTCTTTCTAACCCAGACTATGATTTGATTCCGAAACAATTCTACAAAGTCAACCCCTGCTAACAACCCACTCCTTGCCAATGTGGGTACAGGCTACAGGCCTTTCCTTGTTCAATTTGCAAATACCTAGTCTCTAATTTTTGTTATGTGATCTATATTGCATAGCCAGTTAATTCGGTCGTTTGCAATTAGTAAAGTTCAGCAGCGTTGAGTTTTTGGTCTGTGCCATACCTAATTCTGTATTTCAGTACTTATGTGAACAACTACATAGCAGTAATTGTGCTAAAGCAAATTCATTCCATCTGGTCGCAGTAATGGTCATTTCCTTGACCATCTTCTGTCATGCCGTAAGGCTGCCTGTCATCTGCGGTACTAATTAATGCATGCGTAGCCACTTTTGCGCAGATTTGATACTGCGAGAACTTATTCCATGAGTCACAGCAACAAGTGAAATGTCTTTTATGTGTTACTCATGTTAGACCTGTAGATGTGTGGGCAGTTGGATGCTTGCTTGTGGAAATGTTTACTGGAGAGCCACTCTTCCCAGGCGACTCAGATATTGATCAGCTCTACCACATCACTAAATGTTTAGGTAAGTTCCAAATTTTCCATTCGTTCTTTACAGACTGAGAGATTTGAAGCCAGAAAGCAAGCATATTTAAACTGTGACTGGAAATGGGAAGAGACCCATGCAGCAGAATTCCCTCTAAAGAGAAACAAAGAATTTGACCTGCCTTCAGCAATTACCTGTCCTATACGACCACCTGTCTTATAAGACCGGCTATCATAAGTAGTCATAAACGCATAATTTTCTTCAATGAGAAGCTATGGCATGTTAGAGTGTCGAATAAATAACTATCTTTGATTATTGTAGATTATGCAATACTTTGGTAGTGGTGCCCAGGATGTGAGATGTCCTGCGTTGATGATCACAATACACTGCTGCATTTCATTTAAGGTAACTTGTCAGAAAAACACAAAGAGATATTTCATCGAAATCCACTCTTTGTCGGCATGAGACTCCCAGAGGTGAAAGACACTGAGCCCCTTCAGAAGCGCTACCCAAAGATCCGGTCACTGTCAATGAGCTTAATCAATGTACGTGAACACGCCACAGGTTTAGAATATCAAATAGAACAACATTATGGATGTACAGACTTGTTCTTCTTTTGCAGTCAGCATTGAAACTAGATGCAGCAGATAGATTCACGTGCAGCCAAATGCTGCGCCATGAATTCTATAGGAAAGACGACTTTGCCGAGAAGTTTCTCGAAGAACTGAAAGCCAAGATAGAGCAGGATGCTGCAAATAATCCCTTTGCTTCAAGAAGACAAAGCTCAGGAGAAAGCAACAAGAAGCAAAAGGACAGAAGAGATAAGAAAATAAAGAAGGTACAATAGCAGCATCATATTACATTTGGCATATATTGCCCCCTTTGTCGGCTCTCTTTCATTTAACAGCGATCATCCAACAGCATGCGAATTACGTGAACTGATCCATACTTAGGAAACCAAAGAAGTCCCAATTAAGCAAAACGAATCAAAGGAAAGTTCCCGCCTGAAGAAAGTCAGTGCAGAAGTGCTTCCACGAAAGACCCAAACAAACAGAAGTTCCTCCAAGCTGGAAACCCCACGGCTGTCTCCTGATGGAAATGACATAAGAAAGAGTGATTCTCAGGTATTGCATGGTTCCAAACGCCTCTCTCCAATCCATGATGTCATCAGTGAAACACAGTCAAAAGAACACCGCAATCTATCTCCTGCATATTCAGAGACGCGATTGAGCAATCGAATTGTCCTTGGTATGAATGTGACCATGCCAAGTGCCGATCTGCCAGAACTCACCTCATTCAGCGGACTCAGGTGAGAACAATCTAAATCAAAAATCAAAGGAGTAGATGTTCATGCAAAAGAAGAATGTTCTATTTGCATTCATGATATTTCCATGATCCAAGCAACAATGCATAACGAAGCACAGAGTTGAATGGAGACAAATTACCATGCTAGGACAGCTGCGACGGATCAACGTCCTTAGTGACATGGAATTTATCATGTGTTTCAGGGGGTCTGACTACAGGCATAAAAAGGTGCATTCAAATTCAAAGAAAATGCTGCATACAGATGTTGAAGTTCAAGGGTGTGCCATGCCCCCTCAAAATGATCGGCAGTCAGATGCAAAGGGAACATTTAAGCTTGAGAGAAGACATCTGTCAAATTCTGAAAAGGAAGAGCTGCAGCAGAAGGACAGTAGACGAGTGACAGAATTAGAATTACCTCCTGTGGCCGGTGTAACATTACCAACAGTCAAAGCAAATGATGGTATGCTTATGCTGTAGTGCACTGATTGCCTACCTTGTAGTTGTTCATTATACAATTGAAACCTGTCTATAATGATCACCTTCGGGACCTGAGGAAAATGACCTTTATAGACAGGTGGCCTTTCTCTCCAGGTTGATTTCTATAGACAGTGTCATTTTGGGATTATGAAAAGTGGCTTTTATACACAGGTGGCTGCTCTATAGCCCCCAACACAGGTTTGACTGTATTCATTTTATAATCTTGCTTTGGTCGGGATTAAGTTACTTCAGGACTCAGCAGGATTCTGACAAGTTACCAGAATGACTCCATAGCGAAGTTGTAAAGTAAAGATAGCATCTTTGGGACAGACAGGTTGTCAAGATCCTTTGCAACAATGTGTCAGTATTCATTGTCTGTGTCGATATACGACCCTATTGCAGGATTTGCATGATTCAATTTGTAAAAGACACAATGCAGTCCGTGGACACAAGCTGAACTGGTACTGGTCCATTTAGCCAATTTCATAGGCTGACTATCACTGACATTATGATATTGCAACAAGCTGAATAGTTGCACGGGAGAGAATCTTAGTTGCATTAATTTTAGCGCAAAGTGTTGAAACTCTTCAGTTCTATTTCAGTGAAATTTGGTGGAAAGTCCAACAATCCAAGATCAAGTTCTCTCCGCGGACAAGTTACAACAATTCCCCACATCACAAGCATCGACCCTTTTACAAGCAGTGGAGCAACTGGCACTGGCGTGGTAAGTAAATCAAATCCTATTGGTTGCGTCAAGCATAGGAAGAGCACTATTCATCAATACCTAATGATCTCTTGCGGCATTGTGTTTGCAAAGAAGGATGTCAGTTGACATGGAGATCGTCAGACAGAAAACATCATGCCCTTGTCAAGTCTCATTCATTGAGCCGTGTTCAAAGTCTCCATGCTGACCAAACTGACCTAAGTTGTTGCTTTCACATACTCTGACTGCTTTCAACAGGCTCATGCGTTCATTGTGGCTACTATTACTACTACTTCCACAATTTAGGACTTAAGCAGATTTCTCAAGGATGTTCACACCTTCTATTCACTAAAAGTTGTTTGCGTATTCCATCAACAAGCAAATATTGGCTACTACGCCATTCACGCAATTGACCAATGAATCACTCGTGCTACTACCTTTGCATTGAATGTTCACTCTTGCAAATGTTTGACAGCATCTGACATGATTTACGCAAATCACAAAGACAAAGACTGGCTATGTGCAAATACTTTAATAATGTTTTTCTTTCTTTCTCTGATGTGGAAAATGATGTGCAATAATTGTTCTAGCACAATTCACATGATGGATGGAGCAATGTCTATCATAGCCTTTAAATACTCAATGCTATTTCTGAAATGAGTCACCACAACGCAGGATGCCAACTGATGACCATTTGCTCCAAACATCAACATCGTAGAAAGTAGAATATTCATATAAGCAGAACAGATCATACAGTAACGACGTTGAAAGGTCATTAAGCAATCATTTTTGTTGATCGAACACAACAACGTCTTTACAAACTTTGAACTGGATCACATGAACAAAATAATTTCCATGTTCAAAATGTATGAAACTATTTCCCAAGGGCATAATAACGGACTTGCCATATCTGATAAGCTACACCAAGACGTCGTGGTATAAAGTATGTCAGGATCCAAAACAATCCTCTCTCTCTCTCTTGTGTGTTTTAACGATAGTCACAATACATCAGCATCCCAGTAGCATTGGTCACGCAACATACCCTGTGCAGGAACACTAAGAAGACTTTGCGTCAAATTCCATTTCATACAACAGAGTTTGAACTTTGATCTTGGCAGCCTGCCTGGTTTTCAAGTCAAACCTTCGCAACGTCGGCACGAGACTCAGACAGAACAATCGATCCTCGTCATCTCCTTGGTTATTGCCAGGCGACATTTCAGTCGATGACACTGACGATGTTTCTTTCGCAGATGACTGCACCCTGCGCTTCTTTTTGCTGCTGTTTTGAGTAGGAACAAAATGATCTTTCACAAACCATAACGACGGGCCATCTTGTTGCATGGATATGTGTTCTGGTTTCACAGACGGCGTTGATTCGTCTCTTCTCACATTTATCATAATTGGTTCAAATGCTCTTGGAGGAATGTCCTCAAGCTTCTGTTCAATTTCTTTTTCTTCTGGAACAGGCACCATACTAACCCGTTCGCTTTCAATTGGTGGAGGTATGATTCCCTCCCCTCTTGTAAATATGAAGGGTCTCATAAAGTCAAGTAAGTCAGCATACTTGTAAGCCCGTCTGCGCTTTCTATTGGGAGTCATTCGATTACCTTCGCGTTGCGTATTGATGTATTTCACATATGAATCACGTATATTCTTCCACTTGCATTTGCATTCGTTAGCTAAAACAGAATAAAACACAAGAACACAATTATTACAATGAGACTACATGATTAACAGAGCTTTTTTTAGCAATAGGCTGACCACGCGGCTTTGACTGTTGTGTTTATCTGTTGTCATAGCTATTGTCAATCTGAGGACAGTTTGCCACTCTTTAAAAAACATAATTATTAATCGACCTGTACAATTATTGAATTATTATATTTATTTTGTAAAATATTTGAGAATATAGGATAGGAATCAGGATTTACTCTAGCAGATTTTAAGTTTACGTAGTTGGCTAATAGCAGTGATGTTTTGTAGATCACAGAAGTGGGGGGACGGATATAAAGAGGAGAATATGTAGGGGGCAAAGCCCTGCCTCTCCCTGAATGGCCCTTGGTAGGGGGATCCGGGACATGCTCCCCCGGGGAAATGTTTTGGAATATTCACCCTTCAAAATCGTCTCTGAGTGAATTTCTATAGTGATATGCAGGGTGCAAGGAGTGTAGCTTATTCTAGATTTCACGAGGTTGATTTACAAATCCAGTTTTTGCCCATAAATCCAATGCGACTACAGTCATATTTCTGCAAACTGAACTCAAAAACAAATGATTCGAAGAAAAGCAGCTTTGTTGTAGGGTCGCTATTTCAATTTTGTACACGCAGCATTTGAAAAGTGCTTGTTTGCTATAACCAGGTAATAGGTGCAAAAGGACTTTTTATCGTTTGTACTAAATATGCTTGCAAGATTTTTAAGAAGTGAGGGGACGGCGTTCTCCTATAACAAAATAGTCGGCGGACGGCGTTCCCCCGCATTCTCCCTCTAAGTCATCACTGGCTAATAGCCAATTCAATGGACTGTACACAAAATCAGAATAATATGAAGAATGCTTCAGGCAGTTATCTTAATGTCCTCAAATCATTTTCACAGTCTGGAAAAATACAATAAAATTGCTTACCATCTACCCCCAGATTGCTTGTGTGTGTTTTTACTTTCTAGAAGTCCTTGGGTGTAAAGATGATTTTTATAACATCAAATTTATCTTGTTATTTTACAATTTGTTTTAGCAGCGCCGCTCTGTCCAGCGATGAAAATAGCTTAATTATAGCATTTCTACAAAGTAAATTTGTAACTCTGAATTTTTAGCCTAGAAATCAGGGTCCAATCAAATGCGGCTGTTTCTGCAATGAGACCTAGATCTATATTAAAAGCGTGACTGCAGAAGCCAATTAAATGCTCCACGACATTGCTGAATTGCTGTAGCTTCCCAGTAATGCACAGTTTTGTGACTAACATTATTTTGATGTGTTGACAATTTCACTCATTTCGTAGTTCTTCGCTGCCTTGTTTGTAAATAGCTGTTCTTAACGCCAGAAGTCATTTAATTTGTTGACATTACTACTTCGTTCGAAACAAAATCTGAACTGGGTCCTCGAAAATTGAATTGTGACGTCATATTATTTACCACGTGACGTGTTGTTTGGAGTGGGCTCAATCGTCGTTGCGAAACACGTGCCTCAGTGGAGAGAGGGAGTTCAATGCTCATTTGATTTGAGACCATGGGCCGTCGGAATGTCATGTTTCCCTTGGTGAACAAAGTGGATTGTTTTCTGTCGTATCAATCCGTCTATCAGTACGTGGAGCGCCTGTTGAGTTTGGTATAATGTTGTAGCTCAGCCAGCCAGCGCTCGCCACTTACCCGTCATTGAACAAGCCTCAGCTATCGCCTGCCAGGCCTCTTCCTTCTTTGTTTTGTCTCGATAAAGCTCTTTTGTAACATCATACAGAATAGGAAAGCTCTTCACAAACGCAATAAAGTCTTTCTTGGAGAACTTTCCGCTTGGTTCCTCTTCGCTTTCCGCTCCTGAGTTGCCGTTGGAATTCTCTTGAGAGGAGCGGGTCGACGCAGCCACAGAGGCCATCCCAACGAACGGGATTTCCCTCTTTTCTTGAATAAAATCAACCTACGGTAGTTCTTCGAAATCAACTGGTCTTGGTTTTGTTCGTCTTTTTCTGCTGTCTGTCGGTTCTTTTCTTTGCGAGATGGAATCCCCGTGTCGTGCTCGCGCGGCACAACGGGCCAAATCGATGTCGAGTTGCAAACAGGCCCCGCGCGGCGTGGTTTTGTGCAAACGAGAACAATGGACTGTCGCGTTCGGTGGTTTGATGAAATCTCTCGCCCATTGAAAATCAGCAGTGACGCGGCGCGGTTTGCCGACGATCAAGAGGCTCGGCACGGCAAAAAGGATGACTGACTGTCACAAATCACCTCCAACGACATTCTGTAAGGTGCTTAGCCCAAACCGTAGATTTACAATGCCGGACGATATCTTGAGCCGCAGACATCACGTAAAATATTTAGTTTTCATGAAAGGCCAACACATTGATTGCCACCGACGTAAATTAATGAGTCATGTCGGCAAGAGTGAAAAGCATGTGCAATTAGAATCTTTGTTGATGTCTTCATGCACGTGGGCTTGGTCTGTGATATTTCTGCTTGGCTGCGCAGGGTCAAGACGGAAGACAGAGTGACGCGCAAGATCACAATTTGCCAGCGGTCTGACGCGAGGAAGCTCAAACGGAAGACACAGCATCAAGACACGCGAGCCAAAGATCGACGCATCCAAGGGAATTTACCACCGTCATTTGTACATTGTTATACTACAGACACCGTCAAACTATTTACTCGCACATACTGTTATTGTTGTATATATTTTTAGCTTTTAAAGAAAACATATACGCCCGCAAATGTAAGACATAGTCCTCTGTCAAGCGGTTTAGTTTGCTGTACATCAAAGAGCCCCCTTGTATAGGTCAATCTGAGGGCCGGTCGTCCACATGCCGTCTGTCTTGTGCAAAACCATTGGACGTAGCAGGTTGCTGACTCTGCCGCTTGCATCTTCCGACACTTCATCTTCAGTCAAATTTAATCGCAACCTGAGAAAACAAAGGCCACATTCTAAAACCCCAAACCAGGAGATGCATACATTTGACTACACGTATAGGCTTTTCATTTACTGTATACTGACAAAAGAAAGACCACAGGGGTTTAGACAGGGGAGGGGGAAATGGGGGTCGTATCCCCTACTATAATTTTGGATTCCTTTAGGTTGGTTTAAATTCGTCAAAATCGGACGAGAAACACGAATAGGGGGTAAGGTAGTTGATCCCGCCCCTTTGACACGTGACTACAGTCAAATCCAAGTGATTCTTGTCCTACATATCTTAGCTACCCTCCGTCACTGTGATAGAGCAGGGATTCATGTTTTCAGACAGAACGGTAATAGCCGTATTCCCAACATCTGCTACACGCTTCGCTTGCATGCGAATCCCCTGTGCACACGACATTCAGCGGGCTGGCCACTAACTCACAATGAGCATGAGGGAGTCAGAAAAGTACTCTCATATCGTCATGCCAGCGGACAATCACATCGGGTTGCATTCCTCCAGTGCGCTCGTTTCTCTTCAATAAGATGAAAATGGCGGCGCTTTTAGTCGGGTCGAACAGAACCTTTGAATTAAGAGGATTTGGGAACTAAGTCGTCCAAAGAAGTAATCGCATCCAAATCGATGGCAAAACGCTTCGCAAGCTCCAATAAGGTTCCAACGGACCAAACGACTGATAATAGTTGACCAAGACTGACTGCATGGTTGTAGTTTGGCACTACCGGCGGAGTAGTTTCATTATGAGAATAATATTGATGGACAGGTGGACCCTATGGGCAATTATTGTCCCCTCGCCGACACTGTGACAGCCGCTCTCGTACAATACGCCACTCGGTAACTGACAATTTTTACTGTGGTGATTATATATATGGCCGCACACCGGAGGAAATCTGAAGGTGATGCGCGGACAGTCTCAAGGAGCAGATTTCACGCAGCGTTATATTGATATGATCTATAAAAAAACTATATCATATGAACAATCTGTCAGGAAAGCACAGGTCAGCTACCTTTTTACCCAATAAGCGTGCAGCCTTACGATACTAGCAATATGAAGTAACCTCAGCAGTATCTGCGGTGTGATTATGCACTATACTGTCTGGCACAGAATTAGGCGCTGTGGTATGCAGTACACAGCCACAGCAATGCGCGCAGGCAAAGGCAAGCACAACACACGGTCGTGGTTGAAACAAAAGGCAAGTAGTCTAAACTTGTTAAAATTTGTTATTTGTTTTGAACACCAAAACATCTCTGCCATATCCTATCCTGACAAGCAAGCTCTTATAGGTCATTCGATCTAACCGCCTATTGCTGAAGTGCTCCTCCAGAAATCCCACTACAACCTGCTTAATTTTGCTTGACGGAAGAAGGCCTCACCGGCTCGCGTTACAAACCAAACCGTCACAGGGAGCAAAGTGCGTGTCAAATTACCACTGTAGCTATGGTGATCTATTGACAATGCAAATGGAGCAGGGTGAGTTCTGTGGTTCTGTCCATATCAAGGTCGACGAACTCTATATGTGCGAGTGCGAATGTGAGTGATATTATTTTAGTTTATTTTTGTAACTAAAATGTAGATTATAACGGATTATAACGTAGCTGTCTGCCTTCCAATTACAATACTAAATTTCATTCTGTTGATAATAGGGTCATGAAATACACCCTCCACTTACTTCACGTATTTTGATATAATTATAGCCACATACATTAGACAGACCTTCTGGGAACAGTAACATGTCTATTGGATTTTTTCTAGGCGTAGGTATGTAACTCTGGCGCTTGATTCATAAACGCACTGTCCTTTGTGGAGTCCCATGGGACATCGCGAGAGGGTAAAACAGTTTAAAAACTATTCCTAAGGTAGATTTGTGTTGGTTGAAATCTACCAAAATCATCATATCCAGATCGCCTGAAGTTTCTTGCCCTTGAATCACAGCGGGAACATCTTCGATGAATATCTTCTAGCTCCATCGTTTGGATCATGTGGAAGTCCTTGCTACAAGATGCTGTTGTTTTCTAAACTATTTCACGCATCATGCAAATGTATTTCTACCTGTGCTGCGCTTGGCTGTCAGTGTTTTATTTGACAAAATGACAATTATATAATCGTCATCATCGTCACTTCGGCGATATTGAGTATAGGGTTGCGTACGGATGCCCTCTTGTAGCAATAGAGACATCAAGCAACAGCTGCCAGTGTTACTTTGCCTGCGTGATTAACTTACTTGACTAAGTGGCCGTCGGTTCACGGTGCTGCTGGTCCTGGTACAGTTCAGCCTTGCCGTCAACCGCATTCTGGCGTCCTTCGAAATCACCAACAGACGAGCGACAGGAAGCGACGAGGCGGCTCTGGAACAGCGACAGCACCGACGAGTGGCCTGAGCCGGCAAGACCTAGCGAGAGACGAAAAAAATAAGCCAACAGTTCACCGACCTGTTCTCGGGCCTGGATTCTTGACAACAGAGACGAACAGCCAATCAGATCGTCAGGCTAGCAATGTTTTGCATCAATGTTCCAAATTCATTTTACGGAATTTAAATTAATTCCAAACAATCAGACACGACAGCTGACCATCATAATTATTACTTATAAGCAAACGATGAGACATCCGGGCGGGAGGGGGACATGCGCGACTTTCTGAAATCTATACGAACAGCAAATTTCCGCCTGAGGCTCCAGGGGTGCAGTCTCTATTCAAAGTTCCAATAACTATGAAGTTATCCTAAAAATGCTACAATGTTGAGTTTCACGTGACGTGATCAATGAAGGAAGTTCCTTGAGATCGCCAAATGGAGACGGAGGAAAGAGTCGAGTGAAATCATTCAAGCATAAGTTCTTCAAGAAGGATTTCTACACGCGGTCAATCTGAATTCTGAAGCGAGGGCATTACTCACCGTCTAACACTTTGGTCGAATTGATCTTCTTCGGTGGCGATGGCTCATCGTCTTTGATTTTCATGTTCCGCCGCCGAGGGTCAGTTGGCGGAAGTTTAGCAGCCGCGGGAGTCGCCTTCTTCTCGAATTCAGTTGCTTGCCCAAAGCTTAACATAACAAAAATCACAATTACATCTTGAAATCACACCGATAGGAAAGGAATTGTCCACATCCATTATCAACTATCATGTATCCGCATTATCAATTATTATCATCATCATTATATCTGGCGGCGCTTGACATAATTACATACACTGACACAGCATACTGACGGGCTAGGATCGGCCTAATTAAAACTAAGGATATCACGCATGCGTCGTGATGATTGGTGCTACTCACCGTTCGACCTCTTTCCACGTCATCTGGTCCACCTGATGCTTGCCTGAAGAAGAGAAGAGCAAACCAATGGACTGAAATGGCATCAATAAGAGACCAATAAAGCCCTACAGCAGAAAGACAAAAGTCGATGGCCTCACTATTGCCGTCTGCCTTCGCAGAGTCTTTATCGCCATCTTCGTTTGCTGGCAGCTTGACGTCGAGCGTACCACGGAGACAATCCAAGACCTAGCAATCACAAATGCAAACGACATGATAGGACACTGCCAGCTGCCCTTCTGAGCGTCAATCGGTCATCGCATGGTCACGCAATATGTCTGTCTGTCTTCTATCGCAGGGCAAGCAGGCATACTGTATGTGAAAAGTTCCAAGATCAGGTTTGACACAAATTCTATCTGTCGCCTGATTGCCAACACATACAATTCAACCGTGAAAGGAAACAAACAGTTCTCAGAGTTTGATAGTAAGACGCAGCTGAAGAAGTCCTTGAACTATTTTATATTTATTCCATGAACTCTCCTTTTACTTCACAAAACACATGTATCGAATCGACATGTTTTTTCTGGTATTCTTAGTTGTACTGATAGGTTCCATTTTATTACGCAAGTGTAAATTAATGTACTATAGGTCTACAGGATTTGCAAGTGTAAATTAATGTATTATAGGTCTGTATGCAGTCAGTTTTTACCTTATAAATATTTCTGATGGGTACTCGCCATTTTATAAAACATGTCTTAAGTGGCAACTATTCGTATCGAGTAGTAAAATGCGAGGATAAACAAATAAAGTGATGATGATGATACCTTTTTGTGCATTGAGCTCGTCTTTGATGCGTTCTCAAGGAAGATATCCAATTCTGACCACAACTGACGATACTGGTCCTCCCTTTACGAAACAAACAACAACAACAGCTGATTTACATCATATGTGCAGTGAATTTAAAACGCAAAACAAAAAGGCAGTGGAACAATACGACATCAGGCACATGGCCATAATTATACAGTAATGTACACGGGGTCGATAATCGCACCAAAATGAGGCTGCAAAATGACGACACTTTTATATATAGTCATCAGTTCACAGCATTGCGAACACAACGACCGCTGGTCCCCCAATAGAGCATGCGCACTGGATGCAACGCACTTCATATATCCTCTTTGGGAAATCAACGATCATCAACACGTCCATCTCCCTGAATTGCACGTCAGCTCAAGTACAGCACTTCTCATTGTTCTGTAGTACCACATTGAAAATAAACACATTGACTTTAAATGTAAGCTACCAGTTTCATGTATGGCTTACACTATTCATCAGACACAGGCTTACAATAGAGAACAGGCAGCATACTTAATGCGGGGTGTTAATCCCATGCTACAAGTTTCCCACGCCGTCAAGTTGAGCTTGGAGTATTTTAGAAACATTTGACTAGATGAAGATTACTCCACTCTTAACCTTCACAAGTGTTACAACAAGCAACGCGAAAAACACTTCCGAGTCCACTCACACGGATCCAGGTCAGCTTAACTACCATCGTTTCATCGCGTGGGAATTTAGCTGGATTGCTAACAAGGCTGCTGACGCGTCCTTAGACGCAACCACATCGATTCTCGTGATTCGAAGGCATCCTGATATCATTGCTGCGCTGATTACATTAGTTTGGAAACTTCCGCAACAGAAAATCTACCTTTAATATAATTGAAACTGGTCGTTTGAGGTCAAAAAGAAAAGGCTGTCGTTACCGCAAAGGAAGTCTTGTCATCGAACGAATAGAATGCCGCTAAAATCATAGCAAACCGCAGAGCAAAACAACGGAGCAAGACCTTCGAAGAGAGCATGGATGCCATGGATGGCCAAGTCCACTAAGTAAATTGCACTGTTACTGAACTCGATATCGATCTGTTTCACCGTCGAATCAGCGTTCCTACACAAACCGAATGGCACTGCATACTACCAAACATTGCTGAAGGACACCAATGCTAAAGGGGCGATGGGCGTGGCCACTGCTACACCCACCTGCGGTTCCCTTTTCCCCTGAGACTGATGATGGGTAGGGGTAGCGTGTCGTTGCGACTCTCCATCGCCTGCAACCGATAGACTACCTGAATGAGAGAAACAAGCAAACGAACGAATGAGAAACAAGAGATGAAAAACCCTGCGTCTGCGGCATACCCATGGAATTAACGGGCTCCACGTTTGCACGTCAACCAGCTGATCATATGAAGCACTACCACAGGAACCGTACGCGGCATCGCCTCCTCTGCAGAAACACCTCTACATTAACGCATTAGCTTTGTGAATGAAACAGTTGGACTGTTCAAGATGATTGTTTGTACTACAAGTCATAGCGCCGTGGTCATATTCAATTCGTATGCTTGCCACTTGTGTTGTTTTACACATGAGCACTGCCTGCGGGATTGCCTCTGAGTTGTAACACGACTCTCACAAATGGCAATGATATAACCCTCTTGTGTGCAACCCTCAAGGATTCTATCACGCATTCCTGTTTCATTTCCTGGCAACAAACTCGCCTCAAAGACGCATACCTTTTTGCAGCTTTGCACTTCGTCGTCGTTGATTTTCGACTTCACCATCACAGACAGCAATGGCTCCAGATGCTAAAAGACACGCCAGCAGCAGTTAAAAACCACAACGCATCAGATGATCTTTACAACAATAACTGTGTCGTACGTTCAAGACAGACATGTTTGCAACGCACCTTGGCCATGTTGTAGATCAAGGTTTCGCTGATCACCATCGGCCAATGGCGTGTGCAGCGCTCTAGCTTGTCAAAGGCTGCCATGGTAACAAACAGGACAAACGTGTGATTACGACGCGAAGTATAGGCAAGCAGGCACAGGACAACGAAACTAAATCAAGGGAAACAAGCGCACGAGAGATCTCTGGTCACACCACATTGCAGTTGCAGCCAATGAAGTCATGCTCCTAATGATTACGCTTCATAGTTTGCCCCAGTCTTCGCCCGTTGCTCACCATGGTAACTCTGCTTCTTGCTGTTTGTCAGGCCTCGCTTGCGAGCAACGACGGAAGCATGAAACTGTTTTCCTTTATTGATTGCCATGTTACTTCAATGCCAAACAGAAGCAAGACGGGGAAATATAAGATCGGACAAGCATGAGCGAAAATAGCATTTGAGAATTCCGTAAAATCAAAAGAAGATCTAACACGCTCCAGCCAATAAGGCCGATCCCGTCATACGAACACAGCTCCGTCTAACCACTTTGAAAAACATCAAAGAACAGGAGAATAACAGGCCTATGCTGATCCCAGCTGCACACAAAATTTGATAGATTCATTTCAGAAAACCAAGTCCATCCTTCCAGAAGAGTAGAATCGAGGCTAGTCTTATAAAAACAATAGGCATGCAAATGAGGCGGACGTGGGCAAAATAATGCAATCTCTCATGTCTGTTAGATTTCACAACCTACAAACATTCGTCATCGTAAATATTACAATGTTATATCTATCTTGCTTGGTCTTCGCTCCAATTAAAACATAACAATTCACGAGGGGTTTATTCCAAGTCACAAATACTTGAAACAACGCAAAACCTGACTGAGTCTTGCGCGTCAAAATGAAACGCAGTGCAAATCTTGGTGGCAAATTGTAAGCTGATAGAAGATCTTGGTGAATTGACTCCAAACTTGTCGCCACGAAGAACTGTTTCTTTGGCAATCAGCGACCCAGTGAGTTCAGTGATTAAGTTCTAGGGCCCAAACGTGTTGAGGCCAACCAGTCCGGTGACGTTTTTGTCCGTGGCGATTCTACGAACAGAACAGAAAGAAATCAAGGTTGGAACGAAGCGAATCCCACTGAAGGATAAAGATCAACAGTTGTAGAAAATACTGCAGACAGAAATCGTCAGATGGAAATCAAAACAGTTGACGGACGATTGAGATAATAACGGTTCAACCGGCAAGTACGCCAACGTCACCGCAAACGGCGCAGTATCACTACACGTCAACAAGCGCTTGCCGACAAAACAATTACAGATGATTGGGGAACCACTAGCAAGTGATCGTCGTCGATTGAACTTGATAAACGTTGTCGCCTTTGATGGCCTAATAACTTACCGCATCGACCCTCTTTCTTCTCTTGTGCGCCTGACTCGCGAAGGACGACCGTGGCTGATCGTGTCGTGGTCTAGACGAGCAGATCGGGCAGCCGGCAGACGCGTGTTGCTCCATCTTCTCCTTGCAACTGTAGCACATCGGATGGGTTGTCGCGGAGTCTTGTCCTGTGTGCGATTGACTGTCGGCCCCCAGGCACAGCATCAGATGTTGGATGTAGCTAGTGGCCAGGCGGAGGGTCTTGATCTTGGATAGCTTCGTGTCGTTTGGTACATTGGGAATGCACTGGCGTAGGTCGGCGAAGGCGTTGTTGATGCTGAGCGTTCGCCGAGGCCGTTCCTTCTTCCTGAGGAGTACGTCTTCAATCGAGACCATGGCACTCGCAAAGGACGTCTCGTGGCCTTCTGCATCGCACCGACGGGCATCGCTCGGTGTGAGGTGGGGCGAGGAAGAAGAACGGCGGTCAAATGCCTTCAATTCCGAAGGCGGACTGTTGCCTATCGAACACCTAGACGCCTTGCAGCTGAGAGTGTCGAAGGCATTGGTCGTTGAGACTATTGCGAAGGAGCAACGTTCGTCGCTGTCGATAGAATCGAGCGATTCCGTCAGTGGACTGTAGCACGAATCCAGACTGCTGACACTCATGTTGCTTGAAGAGAGCCGTCAGCGGGAAAGCCACCGCAAATGCAGCCACAGAAGTATCAACCAAGAACAACACGCTAGCGGTTCGCGGCAATGGCTGAGAGCAAGACCGAGAGAAGAGCAATTGCAAAGACAAACGAAGCAGCTCTTTTGCGCTAGTCCAACGCCCCAACCGAGGCTGACTGAGTGACATGTGTCAATGCGACGAGTTGACAAATGACGGACGTTAATGAGGTGCTCACAAGAGTGGACTACAACTGGCCTACGGTTGAAACGACGAAAGGGGAACGCGACGCCACGATAAAACACGGCTGAGACCCACCAAGAAAAACAACACAACAACGGCAATCAGTCAAACACAACTTGAAACCCAATCCCGTTCATTTCTAGAATAATGTTCACTTCCCACCCAACAGGCAGCGGGCAATCGTGCGGCGAGTAAGTACGTCTAAGTGTTTGCTTCTGAGCACGTGACAACGACTTAACAACAAAGCACACCAGATGCCCAGCCGCTCGTCAAACCGATCAGTCCCATGGACACAAGCACTACAGAGTGACCAAGCGGACATTAGTAGGAACGTGATTTCCATTGCGGGAAGGATGAAGCAAGAAGACGAAGGAATAGATCAGTTTCAGACGCGTGAATTGGATTAAGCTTTGACATTCAAACCGCAGAGGCGATTGTGGCAAATTCAACGACACAATTCAACTAAGTGGCGTAATCAGGTCGTTCCGTCGGCCGTGAGATCTCGCTGCAGGCCAACATGCGCTTCATTTACAGAGTGGAAATTCCATGCGCTGCTGATGTCGATGGAGTAAACGCAAGATCATTCGTCGCCTCTGATCACGTTTGGCGACCGTCGTGTAGCAACAGTTGCAGAGATTATTGCTAGATGTGTTGCTTTGTGGCTGAGCCAAATGAAGTCGCCTGGGCTCCTGACGAGCGGAAATTAGAAGGCGGGCAAGCAGGCGATGATCCCTCCCTTCATTAATCCTATCTGCAGGCTTCCGCCGTCGATAATTGCCAGTGATTGGCTGTGAAAAGCAGCCGGTAGAGACACGGAACGCCATCACCAAGGTAACGAACCGCACCAGCAGCAGCAGCGAGGTCGGGCGGTCTGGGTACGCCTATGGACAGTCACGTGAATGTGAATCCGCCCACGGGGAATGAGTGGTACGCATTCGGCATCGGCAGTTGGAGCGTGCCTGAATAAAGCAACATATGCACGCATCACGACATGATAATGTGTACCTTTACTGTTCGGCCTGTCACTCAAATTGCTCACTTCCACATCCGGGTATGGCGCCAATCTATTTTCCTTCATGAATTCACCAAAATCCTGACAACAACAACAACATCCAACGAGTAAAGTGGGTCATACATTGAACAATGGGATACAAGCACAGCATGCACTGCCATAGAGACCACCTGTGCGAAGCGACCATGTGTTCTAAGATGTCACTTCAATCGGTCCAATAATGGTCTCCCAAATAAACAAGCTTCTAGCTTTCGAGATGACCATGATCACATATTTCTGATCTTGTAATGTTAATAGCAAAATTGTATTAACTTTTATCTTTCTTTGTTTATTTGTTGACTTATTGTGATCAAAATAAAATATCTATCTATCTATCTATCTATCTATCTATCTATCTAATAATACATCAAGCCTCGACATCACGCGCATCGCAGTGAGTCCGTCGCTTAGTTCGACGTCTTGGCCTAGCAGTTTCGAATTGCACAGATTACGAATTGCACGTTCTCTGTTGACCAATGCAATCTTTCTAGACGGAGGGGATACTTGTAGTCACTAATTGACCGTTTTAAACTCAATTCACATCAAACAGCTATCAAAGAGCAGTCGCCGTGTGCTTACGCCAATCCGGTAGTCTGTGACGCGCCCACCAGATCCTTCGCTGATCGACGGTGGGTCTTCAAGGGGGCTTCTCCCCGGTAAAAGCACGTGCATGAAGATATCCCCTGTTGGCGAAATGACAATGAGGCCGTAATGCCAACAAGGTGAATGTCGACACACAAATACCAACGCCTCAGTGCCACGTCTTTACCTCCGTGACTGGCGAGCATATGAGAGACCAGCTTACTTCCTGACTTCCGTGGCTGCTCCAGTGAGACATTGCGGCCTGCAATCAAGACATGCGTAACCGCGCGGTGGTCATTGAGTAAGTTAAGTGACGCCATCTTGAACAAGGGGACCATTTCGCCAATCAGACACAACATACCTTGAAGAAGGAAGGAGATCAAACACGCCGCAGGGCGACTATTCACCTGCAATAGATACGATCAGAGAGCCGCCGACGGAATGTCACAGACACAAACTAATCGACAAACGGCAAACAATGGACAAATGTATAGGTTGCGGAATCTGTATTCCTACAGCAACAAAAATGGTCATTATTGTCTGAAGAATCGCTAAGGGCAACTAGCCATCGAGTGATTGCGTAATGCAATGAGAATTACGCTAAAATATTAAACAGTAGAGTACAGTCGTATTGTAGCACATTTGATCCATGCTGATACGTTACATTAAAAGATCTAAGGGTTGGCAATTGGCCTAGAAATCCAAGACGATCAAGCACACAAGTCAGAACAACCAAACCTATAGCACGAGTGATCAAATCATTATCACAAGTGATCAATGTGTCACTGTATCGTATATTGCGGTGGTTTGCTACTTACGTCAGCAGGAGTGACTCGGAATGTTGCCACGCACGGCTGCAAATCTGCACGAAGGAAGTGGAACATGATGAGAAAAGACTGAAAGCATAAACGATTTGTCGGCCAAACCAGCAGACGACGGGCTACTCCCTTGACAAGGTTATTGGATCTCGGGCCAGCTATACAGATCCCTGCAGACAAGGGGGGCGGGGGGTTAATTGAGACAAACCTCAAACTAACGCCCCAACCACGACAAACCCACGTGAGCGTCAACCTGATAAAGCAACAGGCTGTTGAGCTGACATCACCAATCATTATCCACATCACGATTAAGGTGATCATTCAGTCAGATGGTCCGAAGGACGATAATCAGTGAACATTCAGTTTAATAGTTTGAACATTTACTTGTGATCGGCCGTCGGAATGTCAAGCGGGCATAAGGTTTACCAGGTTACCTTCATCGAATAAAGACAACGACTGTCCAAGGAAGCACCCACCTACAGATGCATTTGATTTGGGCGTGCACCACTTTAGTACAACTAAATTCTTTGGAACAGAATCACGTCTGCTCGTCACAGCAGAAGTACCAGTAAGATTTGCGCCTGTGGAAAGGACAGCGAAGAATTCATCAAATGCTAACCCTATGATTGCCGATTGACAACTGCACACATACACATTGCATACGCTTACTCCACACATTTCGTGCTAGCATGCGACAATGAGAGAACAACGGAATAGTGATATAGTTGTACATTAGAGTGACTGTATGCACCAGTGATTTTCACGAAGAATAATATGGGGTTGAATTCAGCCACCCCAGTGACGTCACTGCTACAATGGCGCAGACAGTGAGACTGGAAAGCTGAAGCGGCCCTCAAGTGATACCGATGATACAGTCAGCGAAATCAGCAGAAGGGTTCGCTGCTCTTCGGGATGAATGAAAAATGGCTGGCATGGAGAACGCATTATTCTACTTAAAAATCTCTTTTCTATTAATAAAGTCTGCATCCGTAATTCTACTTACTGAGCTGTTCGATCTCATGGTGAACTTCTGCTGGATGGACGAGTTCGACATCGTAATTGGCCGAGCTGCCGGCATGCTGCTCCTCCTAGTCAACACAATCAAGCAGCAGGGGTTTAAACACACAAGCCACATAAATCAAGAACATTTGATGCTAGTACTATGAGCACTATTCAGCAGCCTACTTTCATTGGGATACCAGTGATGGTCGTTGACTTCAGGTAATAATGTTGCTTTGCCAGGGCGAGCAATTTCTCCGAAATGTGCTGCGGCTTATAGACAGTCATGGTAAGTGTGACATTTGGAGTAATCTAAAACAGGCAATGGCAATAAGAACGCAGGAGTGACAAAGTGTATCATGGTTAATTTAGGATTCAACAGTTGTCCGTTGTAGACAGACTGTGGCCATCATGTACAACATGATTTACAACGAGACCTTCGCAATTAAGTGAGCACTATGGAGGTGTGTTTTCGCGTAACGTTCAGCAAAAGGTAGATAATGCTCAACTTCTGCATGTAGCAATAAAGGGGCTGTCCATAGCACATTTGGCTTTGCTAACGTGCCTTCTCCCTTCAAACGGGGCTGCAGGTGCATTCTTAGATGGTTGGAAGTCATACAAAACCAACAGCAATGCCGTGCCAATCGGCATCAATTAGCACTTGCACACACAGCTGTAGCAGAATAAAGAGAGTCAGTTGTTTAGCCACACAAACGTCTCATGGAGATGTCTTCACACGCAGGGCAGGTGCAGCATCATCTGTGTTCATTACCTCGATTGTTTCTTCGGGTAATTTATTAGGATCACTCGTGATGTTGATGCAAACGATGTTGAGCTTCTGTCCATGCTGATCCGAGCTAAGATAAACATCCAATTGACGCAAAGCAAATTCACGAGATACAAATTTACAATAAGAAGAGAATGCCACTTGCGCATGGCAGTCGTGTCATGACTACCCAACAATCAAAGTTGAGCAGTTGACTGTTGGACCAAGAGAGGGAATTGAATGTGTGACCCTACATTCCTACAACCACAGAATAATGTCACATGTGCTACCTAGCCTCTGCTCTAGATGAGCACGGAGAGTAAACTTGCACTTCATCTACACATTGACATCAGTTAATGTCATCTAGATGCTGCACAAGAAAAATGTAAAACTCAGAACGCACTTTAGAAAGACACAACGAATAAAACAGAGAAATAAACGACCTGCCCTACTACCAATGAATTAGACAATTTGGAAATTTAAAGAAAGGAATATAATTATGCCTGCTACAAGAGTGCCTATTATCAGAACGGTTTCATTGTATGCCTGCTGCTCAAGGTTGTTCTTTATTGTGCATTGAAGCAGTACGCTACAAGATGAAAGGATGAAGCATGGGTGAAGGAATGCATAGTTACCCATTGAATACTTTTTAACTTACAAGTTCAATTGCTCCAGGGTACTTAGGATCGTTTCTTTTATCACAGCAAGAACAGAATCTGTCACATCACTAAATAGAAATGAAATATCCCTCAGATGATCTACAACACACCATTGCGCAAAAGCTCAAAATCAACACAAAACCAAAACCAAAAGTAATTCAATTGGTGAGCAATTATCATCCAGCCAAGTTTAAACAACCGAGTTTTTCTTGAAAAGAACGCTGGTTCAAATCCAGGGATGCTAGAAATAACTTGTTCCTTGCCAAGGGTGGAAACGTGATCGTGTAAACAGGCCAGCAAGGAAAACTTGGTTGTGTAAACTGGGATTAACCTATTCCGTAGCTTGTAATTAAAAATAAATGTGGATTAGTTTTTACATTTTGTAGGCAATGCAGATCTGATTTCTGACTCGTTCATTGATTAATAGAATTATTATCAATATCGGTATCTAATATTAGTAATCCGTTTATACATGCTCAAATTCTCCACACATAATGACAGTAACAGAAAACAGCATAGAAGCCTTACAAGACAATTCCAGTGCAACAAAGGATGACACAATGGCTGTTGCCTAGGCAACCAATTAGTTTGTATTGTGCTGACTTAGTGGTATTCACATTACGCACATCTCGCATCATGCATCACTAGATAATACGATGAATTATCATTGCAGTGATGACACCAAATATGACAAGATGTTTGCAAACAATTGAAATGCATCAGCCGCTACAGCTGTTCTAGCATCAAACAAACGTCTGTCTGCTTCCCTGCAAATGATTTCCCCGCAATAAATGTAGCAGCAATCTGAACAAATGATAACGAAGGTGATAATAATGCTATCCTCACGAAGGGTAACACAACAGTCTTATAATTAACAAGCTGGTCAGGGCTGCTATCGCAGCTGCGTCCAGCGTCGCTGCTTCGCATTTGGGTGGATATTAATTATTCCAATACATATCACAGTTCTCCGCTTGCTACGCAACTTCAGCGAGCTTCGAATGCTGCGCATTGTTTCTCAGCTGAGCTACGGCTCCCAAGAGACTGAAATCTATCCTTTCGAATCATTCGAGCGCAACACCATTCGAGCGCAACGGTTTGCAAAGGCAAGCACAGAAAACTCAAGGTGCCCATACCACAGCTATAATTTCGTCAAACTTGCAGAAAACATAGCTCGGTTTTAAGGTGACCTCTTTAAAAACGCCTCCGTTACATTCTGCACCAATTTGCATTGTTCAATTTTGACCTGGTTTGAGCGTTCGAGCTGTGCGGTGTGTTTTGAAAACCGTGCACAACCAGAGCCGTGTTGTTTCCCAAAGGTCGGAAAATCTGTACTTGGCTAGTAAGTGGCAGATGCCTGGTTTTGAACAGACAAACAAACAAACAAACATACAGACAGACACTTGTGAAATATATACATAGATATTTTGCAGAATGTTCAGAGGCATATACTATGATACTTGCCTTTCAAAAGTTGTGATGATCATGATGCGATGACATGAGTCGTCTAACTCAGGTACGGTTGCTTGGTCTCTTCCAACTGGACTCTTCAGTAACTCTAGCGAGCTCCTCAAACCGGACAAAAGAGCAGCAGTGCCACCACTATTTTCTGGCGGCAAACCTAATCTTGTGAAACCTTTCATAAGCTGCAATCAACAAAGAGGGTGATTTTCACATAAGATTCCACATCTCATATGCAAGAGAAGAGTACACTGTTAACCAATATCAGAATAATGTTCTAGATTATGGAATATCTGAAGCATGCAAAATGTCATATTCCTGATACTGTATATACAAGTTACCTCAATTAGAACATCAGAGAACTGAGCGTGGACCTTCAACATGTTGCATTGTGAACGCTCCAAGAGAGACAAGTTGTTGGCTTATCGAGCTAGCCTCGTCAAACAAACAATCGGTGATAATTACATCCATAAACTGGTTAGATTGTACAACTACCAACTTACAATTAAATGACAAAAATGTCTCCAACAAACTTCAAAGGCTTTCATGGAAATGAAAAATGACAGCACTTTCTGAAGAAACAAATCTCTCCACAAATGTAATAAGCCAGCCTGTGTTTTACAACAAGTAGATGCTTTGTAACCAGTTAGATTGCAGGTTACCTCTTGAATGCTCTGGCCATCGCTGCTGAAGTCGTTGATAGGCCTGATGTCATCACGGGCAACGCAAGCCTTTACAGCAACCTGAATTTAAACAGATGGGAATTAAAGGATGTGTCTTGTACATCACATAATTGGTCATTCCATTTTAAGTTATAACTAGATACAATATCATTTCCATGATTTTAATTATATATATAATTATTACCAGTTACTAGTACTTATGCTCTGCTTTCATCAAGCATTGAGCACCCTGACACCAGTGGAGAGCCTGCCGACGATATAATTAATTAATTATATATTATATTATATGTATATATTAATTAATTATATATACATATATGTCTAGGCCTAGCTGTAGCAAGTTTGGTATTGTCATGATTTAAGCCAACCATCATTTCCTTATGCTAGCACTTGATCGAATGAATCGTGCATGCAACAGACACGCAATGCTTGCTGTTAAGATATTTCTGTAACGAAATTCACAAAATATGCGATAAAACCACAGTCAGTAGAAAAACAAGGCTGAGAAAGCAAAAGCAATTTCGAGACAAAACGAAGCAGGAAGCCGTTCTTTTATGAGAGCAGCCCAGCAAGCTGCCCAAAATTGCATAGAAAAACAGTACATAATTTGTTTATCAATCTCTTTCGAACCATTCGAGCGCAACCGTTTGCACAGCTAATTAAAGGTGCCCATTCTACAGCAATAGTTCTATCAGACTTGCAGAAAGCATGCCATAGACCTAACGTTTCTTTATGTTTGTGGACAATCTTGGTTTATTTTGAGGAAATATTAGGAGACAGAGGACAAATTATTGCCCAATATCTTTTATGAATTATTTCACTTCAAAGGATAAAACTACAGACTTAATTCTCTTCCCTTATGAGAGCACTTTGATATGCCAACCATTGTACTTGAATTACAGCAACACTGAAGCCAACACTGCCCACTGCAGTCCATCAGCCATCACCAGGCAGCTAATTCGAAAACTGCGCGTGCGCACACAGATGTATGTGAGTTTCAGACAACTTTATGGTTATCATAAGAATATCCACTTCGTAAAATTAACTAAACACTTAATTTGCTTCAAGGTAAAACTAATAATCTCGATGAGTAATTTGCTTAATCTAAAAACTAAGAGATCAAACATAATTGAAACATTACTATCAATTTCTCAAGCCTAATGAAGAATGAATCATCAATGCATGAATGAGCCTTTGTTCTCTTCACTTCGCAACGGATTAATATAAGCATTCGGTATGAAAATAATCACATTTAGATTAACCTAGAAGTCTAGTCTAAGTCTTGATAGACACTAAATCACAAGTTTCCATTACAAAAAGAAAGAATGAAATAACCTTTTTTTCCTCAGGAAATATGTCGAAAACTATTCGACAGTAGTCGACAATTCCCTCCAAAATGGTGGTCCATCTTGTTTTGCTGACTGAATTCAACGAAGAAGGAATCAATTTACTCTTTGAACCTCCATCGAAGTCAATCTTCACTCCAGAATTTTCAAGAAAATCCGGGCTACAGTGCACAAGAAGAATTGTCTTGGAACAACGCAGGCCAATCTTTGCCCTGCGACTCATATTCTCGTTTCCTCAGAGAGCAGCATATGTAAAAATTATCGATTCTCAAATCTTGAAGCCTTACATGCTTGCACCAGTATTCAATCCTATTCATTTAGTAAAATAGACGTCATAACATAACCAAAGACAAGGCCAGAGGCTACTTCATCCATCAAAGGCCATTATAATACTTCGTTTTGGTGCTAAGAGCCTCTGTCACGTGCATTCGCGGTCGATTCAAGTGGAAAATGGCCGCTGCAACGGGAATCACGTTTGGTACTCCACAGTCGCAAGCATCCAGTTTGCTTGGAAGCACAACGGCAGCCAAAAGTGCTTTTACGTTTGGTAACACAAAACCAACGTCATCTAGTGGTTTCTCTTTTGGTGGAAGTACAGTAACGACTACATCATCTGGATTCCCGTCTCTTGGCACTGCCACAGCGGGTCAAACACTGCCAGCGTTTGGTACGGCTGCGAGTTCTGGAACTTCTGGGTCGTCTTTCGCTTTTGGAGGACTAAATACAGCTGCCAAGACTACATCACAAACCTTTGGTCTTGGCCTTTCAACCGCTGCTACTAAGTCGACATTTGGCAGCAACTTATTCGGTACAGCTGCCTCAAGTGCAACTGGTCTGCAGCTTGGTGGACTCACTGGTGGACTCGCCTTGACCAAAAGCACAGCGACGACAACAACAACAGTCTCATCAGGGTAAGTCAGTATGTAATAAATGACACCTCATTTATTATGTTGTGTTGACTTATGTTTTGAGAACTTTTTCATGGGTAAAATTAACTGAGTACGTTTACTGCCTTCCTAAAGTATTTTAGGGTTATTTAGCCCTGCTGCAGTAGGCCTAGCAGGCTAGCCATAATCCATTGCTCCATATTGGGAAGGGTGCTAATTGCTTGGCGGAGATCAATAATTTCCTTTACAATTGTGTGGCTTGCAAGTCAAAACTAAACAATTTCATGTTGCTAAATATTAGAAAATTGTGAAATAATGAGGCATTGAATTTGGTTTATTGACATTTTTTAATCTTTGATGTCATACGTGCGGCTAACATTGTAGCCGCCAAGATAAACTGCACGGTGAAGAACTCTGCTTCAAACAGCATTCTTTTCAATCTGGCACTTGAGCACTTCTCCTGAGAGTAAACTGGCACATATGCACCTGACTGGAATTTATGTACTGCGCGGCGGAGATCTCCGCCGCGCAAGTCTGGCCTGCTGAATCCGCAGCCGCGCAGATTCCGAGAATTGAGCTCAACTGCAGACATTTTCATCAGAGAAACATACTCTGTCCGCGCAATCCTTCCTGTAACTCTGTTATTCAAGCTGATAACCGCGGCTGGACTGCGCATTTTAGTCACATAAACAAGAGGCCAAACGCGCAAAATATTTCGGAAAATTTTTCTCCGCCGCGCAAAATACAAAGATTCCAGTCTGGCATATGCGCGTGATTTCTGGGGAATTACTCTTGAATCGAAAACATGAATTAATAATTGCTCATTTAGTCAACAAACTAGTTGATGTACGTATCAGCATTAACCACCCCTGGTGTACCTCACAGGCTCAGCCTGCAACCCCATTTCTCTAATCTGGCTCTAAATGATGATCAAAGAGACATCATTACCAATGTGCTAGGACTGATGTGAGAAAGGTAGAATACACTTACAAGTATTTTCCTCTTTGAAGCAATGATTGGAATGGTCTTGGCATAGTGAGTGTGATATCCTTTCCATATCATTCAAACGTCGTCTGAGAGTGCAGTACTCAAGTAATGGTTGTAACATTGGTAAGGAAAATATGTAATTTTTGTAAGAGCAGATTTATCTTTGCCTTTGTGGCGTATATTCTTATCCGTTGTCTTGTTTTGATCAACTAAATGCACATAATATTATTATTCTGTTTAATATTGATGTTGATTAATGTCAGTCACGTTTTGTTTTTGTTGTTTATAGACAATCTACAGTAGACCCGAAGGACAATCAGCTGATCCCGGAATTTGTTGCTCTTGTGGCTGAACTTGAGTATGTGATTCATTACATTTATTAGCATGTTGTTGAGTTCACGTTGCACTTGTGTCTCCTTTTCCCAGTCAGCTTGTTTTGTTTTGCTAATCCTTAAGACATATTGACTGCGTCTAAGAGTGGTCTAATTGGGCGTAGGACTAGGCAAGTATTAAATATGTACATGTGAGAAAAAGGTTTCTAATTGATTAACACACGCAAAAGATAGTTGAAGGCACTTACATTACATCGCAAAGTTGAGCAAAATAATAATTTCATATTTCATTGCATGATTTCATTAGAATGGCCACAAACTATGCGAATACAGTGAAACCTGTCTTTAACGGTCACCTTTATTGGGACCTGAGCAAACTGACCATTATAGACAGGTGGCCTTTCTGTCCAGGTGGATTTCCATAGAAAGTGTCATTTTGGGGTTATGAAGAGTGGCCTTTATACAGAGGTGACTGTTCTATAGAGGTGACAGCTAATACAGGTTTGACTGTATAGTAACGTTGTTCACGTTCAGTAGCAGCAACATCTTTATTGAGATGGAAAGAACAAACTTGAGATCCATGTTCTTTGTGAAGCATAAACAATAAATTCCTTCACTAGATGGGTAAGATCATTCCAGCAAAGAGACCTCAGTCAATAATGAAAAACTGCACAAGTGTTCATTGCTTGTAATATTACACAAGCACATGCACACCTTGGACGTACACACCTCTGTAAGTTATGGTGTGCAATTGATCGCACGCCTGGTACCAGTTACTTGTAGGTAAAAATGAAAATATATTTCATTCGGCTTGCGACTGTCGGTAGCTGCTCGACACCAAAATCATTTTCAGTTTCAGACAACATATTTCATGAACAGGCAAAGCAAAGTCAGCTGCATCCCCGTTTCTAGATGCAAAATTTCCAGACCCGACTTTTGTTTTCATTTATTTCGTACAGCTAAGAAAGCTCTAGACTTCTGTCTGAAAACTCATGGCAAACCTCAGCAACTACAAACATTCAGTTGGCAATACATTTCCCAACAGATTGTTGATAATATGAACTTAATTTCCCTAGATAATTGAAGTCAAAGTAATCCAAGTAAAAGCTTCGAGAAGCTAAACAAAATGAAGGGCGATGAAACAGCCTACTTTTAGTTGTTTCGAAACGAGAAGCAAACAGCAGTCGGTTGTGATCCACAACAAAGTGACATTGCAGAGATATCAACTTGTGGCTTTTCGAGGCACAGACATCCACCCCTGCAAAATTAGGGCGACGCAAAAATCCAAAACAAGTCAATGCAATAAACAGAACGGTCGCAGAAAGCACTTTAGATAATGTTGTCATTACTAGTTATAATTTGTTATGGCCATATCTTCCAAATATGTCTCTAAATTATAGGAATGTAATAATGACAAGGTCACTTGGAAATTGCCTAGTAATCTATTATTGTGTGTAGGTCCAGTATATGTGTTGACCACTAATAAATGCTTCCTTCTTAACTTCAAAGCAGAAGACTTTGTCATAGGAGAGGGACACCTGTCCGTAATCATTTCTTGCTATTCTTCAAGGAAACATGTCAAAGAACAAAAGTCGTTAAAGGAGCAGATTACGCGGGTTTCTCCGCAGGCAGTTTTCAAAGTCCACGAAGAAATCACCTCATTACAGAAGGTAAGCGAGATAAATTGGGTTTTCTTCAGCATATTCCCGCTTGCAATCACTTTTGTGTAGAAGTCACTAGGCCTATTTGTACGTCCTTAGATGATGAATGAGCGCTTCTTTATCTAGCAATGACGTTGCTTATGGTTCAATACTCAAACATTTCTAGCACAAGCAAATGTGGACTGTAATTTAAATAGTAGATGGAAATTATTTACCCATTAGCTAGTTTGTATGAGCAGGCATCTGTATGGATAGAAGGTATTAGGGTAACATTAACATCGATTGCACAAGGGCAAAGAGCATATAGCTAAGGAAATGTTGATGAAACTGACAAAAGCCATCGCAAGGTCAACCGATTCCAGGGCTGGACATTCTTAACGTTTTCAACTACCAATCACAACATATAAAGGTTGTGCAAAGACTGCAGTTAAAGCAGCCTTACGTGCCACTCCAACACACACACACAGGTGTGTCTTAAGGCACGTTTACACCGGCCCGAAATTTCGGCCGAAAATGTGTCGTCGCGACACTTTTGACGTCA
>OFHS01000456.1:0-42656 GCA_900245855.1 Calvadosia cruxmelitensis
TGGGACTCAGCTTCATTTTTTGTTAGAATAATTACAATCTGAGTAATCAATGCAGATTGGTTTTTTACATCACACAGACAGCAGCAATAGCAATAGTAGTGGCAATGTCCAGGCGTAAGGCAAGATTTCTGGCGAATTGCAGAGAACGAAGTATCGAAGTGACACGACTTGCTAGCCAGAGTAAGCAGCCTCGTCGTTCTTTGCTTCCTCTTTCTCCTTGAATTCCTGTTCGATCTGGTCCATAAGAATGAGGTCATCCTCGTTTAGCACGCTGAAACCTGCCACGCCCTGCTCACTCCAAAGGATATGATTTATAACTTGAGCAGGCTGTTCTTCTTTGGCTTTGCTGCTGTTGACATCATCTTGGATCCTTGTTTCTTTTTCGTCCTCTACTTCTGTCTCTGGCGTTGCTTTTACGTTCTGCTGAAGTTCTGCATTTTCTTTCACAATTTCATCCATGAAGGCCTCGTCACTTGCCGTCAGCTCTGTTCCACGGACGAGGCTTGAAGCTTCCAAGTCAGTTGATTCGCTGCTTCTTACAGAGTCGTCAACGTCTGTATCTTCTTCTGAAATGACGTAGGTTCTGTTGCTGCAACCACTCAGTAGAATCGTCCTGAAACTTGCGGCAGATGACAGAATCACTTCGTTGCTTATCTCGTCGAATGTAGTGCTTCCATTGCTTTCTGACAGTTCAGTTGCTGTGGTTACGGCATCTTCGCCCCAGTCTGCCCCACTATCAACACTGCTCAGCTCTTCTGAGGATACTCGAATTGATCCAGCACTAAGCATCCCATTGGAAGCCATCGTATTCTCGATTCCAGTTCCCTCATTTGCTTGCGAAGCGTTCTCACTTTCACTTGGAGTATCACTGCACTCCTCAGTTGCATGCAGTATTAATTCAGGCACAGAATCCAGTGAGAGTTCACTTTCATCTTGCACATCTTGCACAGTCTCGCATTCGCTGCATGATCTCTCGAAATGGTTCAACACCAAAGAGGTGCGTGACATGCATCTCTGTAATTCGAAGCATTCCGAACTAGAACAGCTCTCGTAACTTCCACAATCGTCATCGCCTTCTGAGCAGCTAACAGGCGACTGCTTTACGAGTTGCTCTGTTGAATTTTGAGCAGAATCAAGCATCGATTTGCTTGTGTCATCTACTGCGTGGCCCAAGGCATCTCTTTGCTTTGCACACGATGTCCACGGTAGGCATCTGGTGATGAAACGAAATATCCGTCTACAGAAGGACACTCGGCGTCTCTCTCCATCGCGGCTAATCGAAGGACGGCTAAACACAGGCATCGTTCAATTCTCATCAACAATCAGACGAAATCAAAATATCAACGCTGGCGAAACTTCGAACAGCATCGATATGAAAGTCAAGCAAGACGCTGACCTAGTCAATATGACGTCATAATGCATGATATACGTGTAGCCCACGTGACCCTAATCCGAACCGAGGCTATGTACGGACTCTGCTTTATTCGATTTGAAAATACAGAGTTACTCAGAGTAAAAGTGTTCAAGTTGTATATTGTATAAAAGGTGTGTGGATATGGCCGGTTAGTTGAAAGACGGGGAGCAGAGCTCTGCTTCCACGTGTCCATGGTTATATGCGTCTATATTGTGTGATTAAACATTATATTAAATGGCAAAATCCCATTCTAATTAGATGTGGTATAGAGACCTGGTAATTAATATATAAAATTTATTGAGTCCATAAAATTGTACTTTTGATGTGGGATTATCCATTAACTTTTACTGATGCGGAGAAGCAATTTAGATGCGGTTTTATACTTTTTAGATGCTGAAATTCTTGTATTATTAGAAGCTGAAACTATGCAATAAATTCAGATTTGTCAGTACTCAGCTTGTCCTGATTTAACATTCCCAGTTATGTTTTGAAAATCAACGTTAAAAACTGCCTAAATGTGAATTCCAAAGAAATGGTTAACGTCTGCACTCCCTGAAAATATACTTCTAATTTATTGTGCTTCTACAGTATGTATTTCTGTTAGATAAGCTGAGGTACTGAATAAGCATCAGAAGCTTTATCATCTTCAGTTTGTGTGAATGATACAACAGGGCAAGCGAACACTCAGTACAAATTGTACATGAAATAAATGTAACTTGAATTATAAATACGAATGATCAACCATGTATTGAATCTACCTTGCCCTCATTCTAATACAAGTGCTATGTTATCACCAAGCCTTCTATGCGCGAACTCTGTATTCACTTCCAAATGCATGATACGCATAATGCTGTTTGGAACTAAAGCCTTTTACTGGCAGACAGGGAATCCAGGTCACATTGAAGTAGAACGGACAACAGAACACACAATTATAGCAAGGGAAGGGTTGCATTCGAATTTGTGTTGACAGATGCTGATGATCATGGTGGACATGGAATTAGCGCATTCGTCAACCCAGTGGCTGCTAGTTAGCAGTTACATGATCATTTGCCGCCTGGCTCCTTAACAGTATCAAAAGCAAAGAAAACACAAAACATCAAAACAGAGTCTTTTATTTGCTAGGCAAATTGGATAAAGAAAATACAAAGTCGTATCCAAGCGCTGACGACTTCATCATAGCAGGAGTCAGCTTCTGTTGACCTGAAAGTAAATGAACAAATACTATTCTGAAAATCTTCCATCAATACTCGCTGCTGCAGAACAGACATGATACAAATGGTAGCTCAGGGTGGACTGGCTTGACGTCACAAAGTGACTGGTTATCGTCATCGTCGATAAGACGGGGAAAAAACTGTCATCACAGCTGCCATTATACCATAGAAAGCAACAGAAACACCAGCAAAAGTATTCTTACCTCACAGCGCCACATTAGAGCCCTTGCACCAATCAGGAGGAATGTAACTAAAGGATCAAGAGGACGCCAGTTAGCAAACAAAAAAGAGCAAATTGGAAATGCAATGTGATATGAAATAGATCATCAGACATCCAAGGAAGAAATGCCATCACCCGAGACACTCATGTCTCTAGTCTGGTGGAAACTGCGAATATAGGTAGCACATCATCACATGACCAATTGCACATAATACAGCAAATATGACAGCTTGTCACTTACAAAGATCAATCTCTTTTGCAGCAGATGCAACACAGTAAATCTCATCAAAGAACACCTAGAGATAAAAACAGCAACGAGACTATTATTAGCAGCATAGAAATGTATTGATCATCTATCATTATCAGTAAAGACGGGTCAGGGTGGACTGGCTTGATGTCACAAAGTGACTGGTTATCGTCATCGTCGATAAGACGGGGAAAAAATGGTCATCATTCCCTTATAATAATCCTAGCAAACAGAAGAGTGAAATAGGTAGATCTTACATCCAATAGAGGTTAACTTCTTGTGCGCAAGATGTTCTTTTTATCTTAGGGGAAAAAACAGAGAAGTGAAATTAAAACCCTTTATAATTGTAAATCATGGCACACAAGTGTCCCTGATGCTATCAGACATCCAAGGAAGAAAACTATCACTCAAGACACTCATGTCTCTAATCTAGTGGAAACTGCGAATATCGGTAGCACATCATCACAAGCAATGCAATCTTCAAGCCTATCCATCTGGACTGGCTTTGCACTTACCGTTAATGCTGCAATCAGTCCCCATCTTCATTGGTTCTGATAAACTGGAAGACCTAAAAGAACGCAATTTTGTCAATAGTCTTGCGAATTTGTAGTACCTTGAGTTCACTTTGCCAGACTATATTTCAGTTTTGGCATTGTCAGGTTAACGAGATATACACTCAGCACGGTCTTCTCAGACAGGGATAACTGAATGATAGTTTCATCATATCAACGCCAGAAAAAAGATCAAATCCAAGAGGCACACCTTATTTTTCCAGCAGAAGATGCTTGATCAAGTGAGATGCATGTTAGGACATCTACCCTGAGAGAAAAACAACAGATAAGTGTACAATTGATGTCAGACTTTTTAAAAAGGAAAGACAGGATTGGGGGTCGTGTTCAGTTTGTAAAAGCATGTTTTGTTCACTGCACACATGGTGTGCTCCTACCAGGTGTCAGATCTCTTGCTTATATCATCATTTTACGACGTTTAAAGCAAGTGATACTTCTCAGGACTGCTCACCTTCAAGGTCGGGCTTTTGAAAAGTGCAAGAGCATTTCCACTTCATCAGCCTACAAAATGGAGTATATAGAACAACATTCCAGTAAGAGCAAGTTTGCATTTTTAATGGATCCAGTAGCTAAATGAATAAGATACACAGTAGTTCGACGGTAAGTTCAGACAGCCAAGGGAACAAGTTTTTTCAACAAACGAATTTCATTCAGCGACTCTAGTCTACATGTTTCGTTCATCACCACTACCGTCAAAGCAAGTTCCAACTCAGAAAAATACAAGGACAACTCACCATAAGTTTGAGCTTTTGATCAGGGCGGCAGGGTATTTGGAGATTGTCAGTCTACAAAATAGAGAATATAAAACAATTTTTACCAAGACCAAGTTTTGCTTTAAAGAAGTGAACAAACAAGATAGTTTGACGGTAAGTTCAGACAGCCAAGGGAACAAGTTTTTTCAACAAATGAGTTTCATTCAGCGACTCTAGTCTACATGTTTCGTTCATCACCACTGCCGTCAAAGCAAGTTCAAATCTGAGAGAAACACAGAGGGTGCTCACCATAGTAAGATGAATTCTTATTTTCATCTTGGTTGCGGTCCTGGTTCTGCTCCTTGCCGTCAAGGCTGTTACTGCAAAGCCAAAGGAAAATTGTTGAAATTTTAAATAAAATAAAATCATGAGAGACATAACAAGCAGAGGATCGAATGAATATAAGCGATAAAGCTAGAAGATTAATTATGATTAGGGTCGACATTTTAATAAACGGAGAAGGAACAAGTTGATGGGAGTTGCTTTCAGACAAATGCCTCGATTAGACATCACGAAGAGAGAAGGTAGAGCGAAGCAACACAGAACGAGCTACAACGCCGCTTCTCTCTTGATCAGTCTCGTCATCGGATCATCACGAAGCAAGTTGAAGCCGTGCTGGCCTTCTTCTTTCGCAGAGAACTTGGTACCTCACCTGCAATAAACATTCTCACTCTCCACTGGAGTTCAATGAGCACGAGGAAGATTTCACGTGCAGCAGCGAATTTATAGTACAACGCGCGCAAGGCATGAAGGGAAGCTTTTGGAGATCTGGGTACAACCATTCAGCCTCGCATCGCACCGCTGCTCGTTTCGATATGAGACGTTCTGTTGCTGCTGTTGTGAATGTACTCGGTACCAGCTCTGTACAGTATAATTATGCAAATAATCGATCAAATACCACTTCTTTGTAATCATTATTTTTGTAAATCCCAATTTAGAATATTCCATCCACTTGTAAGTGGAAATTTTTGTAGCACAGATGCTGCAGCAATTTTCAATTTATTACAGTGCCCAGTGCCATTATTCCCGTGCAGCACTCAGCTAAGCATACCTGTAAGTTGCTTGCTATTGTATATCTGCCAATATCTGTCAACAATTGAAATACAATGTGGTGCAGCATGCACTGTTACTGTGCTGTTACTGATGCCTTAATTAAAGATCTACTGATCTCAAACCAGGAACTATCATTCAATTTTACTGGATTGCAACAAGAAAAGTGGACAAATAGCCCCTACCTGTCCTTGGCTAAGATTTTGGTCCTTTTCTGCCCTTGCCTTAAAGGTCCTGCCACCCTTGTATCTTGTTGAAAAATGCCCTTTTTAGGCTTTCCGGCAGACTGAGGCCTTTGGGTCTACAATAATTGGGTACACTACAGTGTTGTGCCATATGGTTGTGCTAGTTGATTCAGTTCAAAATATCAGGAGCACTCATATGCTTGTTTTCGAAAATGCATGGGACCATCCCAAAAATTTTATTCTTCTCCTATTCACAAACATCATCAGAATGTCATTATTTTTGTCTCCATCAGATTAGGATAGAAGCAGTCTGCTTGTGTAACTGTCAGCTCCACTTATATTACATGGCAACTAACAATCTGAGAACTGTCTGAGTGAGACCTCACTACTTTCTAGCAGTCCAACGCGGACTGAAATTAAAATTTGCAAAATAAAATGACCTATAAATAAGCCTATCAATATAAACAAGGCTATAGCTTTTTGCTTTTATAAGGGCCTTGGTGTCGCTAAATTTGGCATCAGACTAAGCGATTCAGTGACGTACTCGAACTTCCAAAAGCAAAACGTCAGCCTTTTGTGTGTGCCTCGTATTCAATTCAAATCGGTCCTTTGTGTCAGCGGCAATGGGCTGGAAATAGATCTTTGCTGGGGGCCATTTATATATGGGTGGAGCGAGGGAGCATGATAAAAGTTGCCAGAGTGGAGTCACCGACCAACTGGCAAATTCAAACATCGCATAGATTGTTGTGAAAGACAGCTATCATTTCTTCTACATCAAGCACCTTCGACAGAATCTACGGCTGAATAATGCAGGCTATCAAATGTGTGGTTGTTGGCGACGGGTATGTTTTTTAGCGTGAATTATTCCGTTCTTTTGTGATGGTGTTGGCCAATTTTCTGACGACAAGGAAGCTTACCGATCGTTCGCCCTGAACAATTAATGAAGGAGTGCTTGATATTTTCTCGATGTGTTTTACTTTACATCTGGCTGGTTTACCAGAAATTTGTTTTTAAGAATTGGAAATGCCTTCCGTGAGTTGCGGGCACTATTTCTCGTAGACAAACGGCATATTTGTCCGTTTTGAATCGAGCACAGTTTGCCCCTCCATCTGTCAATAGACCGGCAGTTTTGTGTTGTTAGTCTGGCTGCCCTTGCTCTCATTTGCTTTCTTGATGATGGTTAGTGGACGTGGTGTTATGCAAGTTTTTTTGTGGCTTTCTGAGAGTCTCCACGTTTCGGCCAGTTGACATATGAGATGTTGCACAACATTTATGGGGCTAACGAACGCAATCGGCAATTTCCAGCTACCGAAGGAATTCCAACGAAAGGTGCTTCATTCGGGAGGAATTTCAACGTGGACAAGCCACTTTGTCCCCCTAAGAAAATCGGTATCTCCTTGCTATTATTTTATTTATTTAATTTTGATGATCACTTTGTGCTTTAAGTGCTACTTGGTTTGTGCAACCCTTTCTATAGGCCTCACTCCGTGTCATGCTGCTTGATGTGAAATCTCTTTCCTCGAACTTAATACTATAGCTTGCAATAAATTCTGTTTCTGATCTCTCGACAGGGCCGTTGGTAAAACATGTTTGTTGATCAGTTACACGACCAACGCCTTCCCTGGCGAATACATTCCAACTGTGTAAGTAGACAGTTTGACTCAGATGTGTTTCTTGACGTAACCAACTTTATTTTAGGGTTATAGTTTCGTAATAACTGAATTCGCCTGCTACGTTATATAAACGTGGAATGTTGCTGCTCACTTTTTGCTATTTACTTTAGCATAGCAATTTATAGTCGAAATTGGCTTTGTTCAAATACAAGATGACATGCCACTTGTTATCTCCATTGCTTGAAGTTCACTTTGCTAATCCTCTTTGATTAGATTGCCATACTCAACTCAATAGGACACTATAAAGTACCAAATCATGGTCAGGAGCAATTATTTGGGGTGCAAGAATTAAAACAAGGCTCAAAAGAATCTTTCGGGTCCTATCATGATTTCCCAGATTTGTTTTAAAAGTATTTTCTCCACTTGTTATCAAAAGTGTATTGGTGTAGGCCTACTGACAACCAGACTTGTTCCTTATGAGGGAACTCCCGAGTATGAGTGCCATGCTGGCGAGTACGAGTGGCAAATGGTTGTTCAAATTTTTCACGAGTACAAGTCGCGAGTTAGATATCTGTGAGTACGGGTGCGAAAATTATATCGTTAGTACAAGCGTGAGTGACAGTCTGCCAGATCGGTTAATTCAAAGGTAAATTAATTAATTGCGTTTGGTAAATCAAGTGAAATACAGAGAGTACGAGTGCCAAGTGTGCAAGTGGCAAGTGTGATAAAACATGTCCGAGTGCCACTCGAGTACGAGTAAATTCACCTGAGTGCTCAAGTCTGTTGACAACTACTTGTTTGGTGCTAAAAGCTTGGGTATTATTTTGAAATTAAGCCCAGTTGCCCTTCACCCTAGTTGACCTTATATCCTATCAAAATAATGCTTGACTAAGAATTTTGCTTTCTTCTGAAAATTTTAATCATCTCTGATTTTAAAGATAGTTTGTTGCTCGCTCATTCTTTGTACAATTGTTTGTCCTCTGCTGTTGATTTCAATGCAATGATAGTATGTATGTTTCGTCTTAGCTTCGACAACTACTCGGCAAATGTGATGGTTGATGGGAAACCAATTAATCTGGGATTGTGGGATACCGCAGGTGATTATTTTTGACAGTCAATTATGCATTCAGTTTTCATCTGTTAAATACTTGTCTCTGGAAATATGGGGAGTTGATATTCCCATCGGTTTTACAAAGGCATTGCTCAGTAAGCATTTGCGCTGCATTGCTCAGTAAGCCAACACACTTATTGCCGTGCCCTATTTTTTCAACTTTAATTTAGATTTCTCAATATAAGTTTGAGCAGCCGCTATTAACTGGAGATCACTAGTGGCAGTCAAGAAAAGATTCAAAGGATTGCTTCTCAGTAAAAAGAAAACATCATGTGCTGAAAAAGATCAAACCAGAATATAAGCACTACTGGGGAGTCAAGAAAATAGAAATATGCTGTAGTTTAAACCACTTCCTTTGGAAAAGGCATGTCCATGATGCCATGGCACAGGCACTTTGCAATTGTAATATTGTTTTTAACATTGACTGGTGTCTGATCAGACTTTATTGACCAGGATTATTACACCCAAAGGATGTTTTAAGATTTGTCGATTGTCACCTTCTACTCTTTGCAATGTTACACCATCAGAGCCTGTAGATTTCTCATGTGCCTTTCCTCAGAAAATTGGCTTTAGAAGTCAACTTGTTTGTAGTGAGCTACTTAATATGATATTATTTTAAATTGCAATTTAGTTTGCTGACTTTGTGGTGTGTGAGTGTAAACCCTGTCGTTGTTGTGTGATTGCAGGACAAGAAGATTACGATAGATTGCGACCTTTGTCGTATCCTCAAACGGTAGGTACAACACTTCGGTCTTGAATAATGTGATAAAGTATATTAGCAAATCAACTTGACACAAACTGAAATCATTTCTTAAAATGTATGAAACTGCGTGTTTGTCAGGTCTGACACTCATTCATTGGGGTCAATGATCTCGGGACTTCTTTTTGCAAGCACATTGCGGAAACAATGGCAGCCTCTTACTTGGGCACTTTTTGTCTGTTGTGATAGCTTTCACATTATAATATCACTGAGATGTGCTGCTGGCAAGTTCGGAGCAATTTATGCAAGAACAGTTGTTGATTGAAAAGTCAGTTGCAGGCACACAAGTTGTTGACACCGAGTCTCGGACAAGGCTGCATTTTGTACAACTCAATTTGTTGGTAGTAATTATGTGTTTCTTCTTTTCTAGGACGTATTCCTTATTTGTTTTTCATTGACCAGTCCCGCATCGTATGAGAATGTCCGTGCTAAGGTAAGCAGCTAATCAGAAGCAGCTAATCAGAAGCAGCTAATTAGAAGCAGCACAAGCACATGAGCCATGAATTCCTGGTTTCCATGGTGCACCAACACCAGCTCGATGTAGTGACAGCCGTGTGGTGAAACCCTGCCATGCCATAAAACAGGATTAGCCTATCGCCACTGCATAGGCTAAGCAGCAATGCTATAGTCATTTACCAAAGCCTTGTTAGACACACCATGTAGGTGTTAGCCATGGTACCTCTGACGTCAACTGACTAATTGACTGTACTAGATATATTCATACAATAATAACAAATCTATTTATGAAAGTGGTGTTGCACTACGATATGCTGCCCCGCTTTAGCAACAAGCTTAGAAACCATGAAGAGACCATGGGTCACCAGTAAATGATACGTGAAATCCCTATTGTTACCTATGTTGTTGAGCCCTGCACATTGTTGCCTAGTATAATGAGTAAATGACCATTTGGGATTAACAGAACAATGGACATGAGCTGATCTTTGCTAGTTCAAATTGCACAGCTCACACCACAAATTGGATACAATTAGATTTCATAGCTGTTGGTGATTGGTCAAAACTGAACAATGATAGCAACGCAATGCTGATTGGTCACTTTATGTCATTGTTGTAGATGAACAATACCGACACTGTTGCTCAAACATTAGTAAACTGCTGGAATAAATGAGATTGGCTGAGCAAATGCTCACGCAAGTCACAACTGTTATAGCATTAGGGTGTTCAGGTTTCTAAGTCTGATTTCATCTTTTCTCATTTTTTACAGTGGTTCCCTGAAGTCAGTCACCATTGCCCAAACACGCCCATCATTCTTGTTGGTACCAAACTCGATCTTAGAGACGATAAAGAGACGGTTGAGAAATTAAAAGAGAAGAAATTAGCACCTATCCCAATGGCTCAAGGCCTACAAATGCAAAAGGAAATCGGTGCTGTCAAATTCCAGGAATGTTCTGCATTGACGCAAAAAGGTCTCAAGCAAGTGTTTGACGAGGCAATCCGCGCCGTACTCTGTCCCAAGAGAACGGCAAAGAAGGGAAAGAAATGTAGCATTCTTTGAGGAAACTCAGAACGATTGATTGATTTTGAACGGATCACTTCGTATTGGACTGTTTGCATGCAATTTGAGGGCATGCATGCCGGGACGAGAATACCGCGGATGGTGTTCTTTTTGTGAATAGTTTTATAAGCCATCAGGCGCTTGACTCGTCCGCCAAGCCTCCCGTTCATGAGTCAGCACCTGTAGAACATCTGCGGAGTGCATCATTGAACAGATTCTTAACCATGTTTGTTGCACAGTCTTGATGTGAGCACGGCTCCTCTCTAAGTAATTAATTACTCCTTGTTTTCTGCCATAAAGGGCACAGGCTGTCGTGCCAATGTTCTGATAATGCTTATTACGAAATTCTTTCAATGTTGCTTTTGTTGTTTATCTTTATAATTGCAAAGAAAACTCGAACTGAAACAAAATAACAAATGGTTATTATTATAATTAATCTGCTCTTTCTCTTGTGTTGTCTGGGTGAACAAATTCTTGTTGCATTTTTGATGAAATGGGACTAGTTACCGAGATTAGTGAGCTGTATATAATTTTACAGCAAACTAAGTAACTACGGTGAACCTGTCTATAATGGTCACCTTTGGGACTCAAGGAAAATGACCTTTATAGGCAGGTGGCCTTTCTTGCCAGGTTGATTTCACAGAAAGTTTCATTTTGGGATTTTAAAGAGTTGCCTTGTAAGCAGGTGACTGCTCTGTAGAGGTGGCCGCTAATACAGGTTTGACTGTAACTGTGAATGACCCTCATTGCTTTATCAAATACTGATGGTTAACTTGCACGGCGAAAACTAATTGACGATATTTCACCCACAACGGGGTAGATTTAAATCGTCATGCAAACAAAGTAAGCATGCTCTATTGTACATCAATTGGAAATAGACTTGATTTGTTTTACAATGACGCAGTAAATTATTCACGTTCGTTGACGAGGTACATACAAGATTCGGACAGTCAATAAGATAATATAGATTTTCCAGAAGATAATCCGCATTCGGAGCAAATACATTTGTCTGTTGGGCTGTGGGAGGTTTTGTTGTTGCAAGTAAGGTGACGAAAACCGTGAATGGAGAGCCGGACGATGTAATGACGATTTACTTGATTTGCGCAGTCCGATTGCATTTTGGAATATCAGCGTTTTCTGTCACGTGTTTTTGAGCTGAAACTGACAATTTTGACAGCACAGAGGAATGACTGAAATTGACCGTCATGGATAAGAGTAGGGTTGAATTCATTTTGAACAAAGAAATTTCATGGCTTCATATCGTGTGGGCAGGAGATCAACTCGCTTGTGCGTTCTTTCTAAACTCACGGGAAGAGTGCATTCCGAACCCACTCAGCGTTAGGTGTACTGTATAGATTGAGACGTTATTTTAAATTTGCGACCAGTCTTGCAGAGTTATCAGTACGCCAAGAAGCTATCGAGGGTTTGTTAAATAGCCTGTTAATCCTTTTACCAGATTAGACTCACGAGATCCGTACATATCCGTATACAGATCAAAAGAACGTTCGGTCTGGAAGGCAGGCTAATAACTTGCTCGCGTGCAGACGAATTATATTTTCTGTTGATTATTATACAGAAAAAGATAGTTCTTCTGCGCGCAGGCTAGCTAATAACACGCGTGCTCTGATCCCGTGAACACGTGCGCTTTCAAAAGAGGAGTTGGCAGCGGGAACGGGATAGCACGAGCGAGGCGCTGTAAACAGGCACCTCCAGCAGTATGCAATTCCGAAAACGAGAACATCACGCCACACACATTCGAATGCATACACTGTGCATCTCTCCAAGACTGAGGCCCACAAGACGTCGTCCTTCCTTAAAACAACAAAGCAATGGAACAGTCTCCCGCAGAACGTTGAAGCACAGTCTCTGAACATTTTTAAATCAAAGCTAGCTGAACATTTTTACTAACCTTTTCGCAAGATTTACATTTTTAGATATTTAAGTTATAGTTTATTTATTATTTAGGCTACACAAGATTGTCTTTTTAAACCCATTTGGATGTAAATTTAGCATAGTTGGCCTTACGCTCATTTGTATTTTTATGTAAATAAGATTACGTAGAATTTGTTACTTTTCTTAAAGAGGCAGAGTGCTCAAATGTGAGCTTGCCCTTATTCTTGAAGGAAGAAGAAGAAGAAGAAGAGGCTGTGTGATAAATTTCAGAGCCTTTATAAACGGTTCCCTTTATTAAAATGTATGATTATAGATGTGCACGTATAATGTACAGAAGCTGAAGTGCAATTAGAGCATCCTCCTTCTCAAATGCAGTATTCGAAAACCCAGCTCTGTGGACAGATAAGTGCCTTTCCACATCACAGCCGTCAAACAAGAAGGATCGAAATATTGATCACCCGGCCTTACTGTGCTACGCCCCTCTACAGCTAAAGTGCTCCATCCAGTATATTGCTCCTAGGGGGGCTGTCGCCCTCCCATTTCGTAAGATGAAAAAGAAATCAAAATGCGTGGTGATAACTAGATAAAGCTTCATGACAAATCAAATCATACTTCCCATAATGCTTCCTTTAGATCCGCCCCTACTTGCTCTTTGTGAACATCGCCTGGAAAACAGAGGGACATTGTGACTGACGCCACACCCTCATCCAGATTTCTCAGTTAATTCTTCCGTATTATTCCCTTAGTCAGAGAAAAAATTCACGAAAGTACGACTGCGAGACACAACGACATTGTGCATGTGTGTCACACATTGTAACTATTTGTACAAATAAAAATATGTAAAAACAAGCAGGTCGAACAAGGTGGAATAATTATTTTAAAATGAAATACTAGGCACGCTCTCCTCTGATTCGTCGAGCGAGTTGTATATCTTTCGGCATGATCGTAACTCGTTTGGCGTGGATTGCACAGAGATTGGTGTCTTCAAACAGCCCAACCAGGTAGGACTCAGTCGCCTCTTGCAACGCCAAAACGGCCGAGCTCTGGAAGCGAAGGTCTGTCTTAAAATCCTGGGCAATCTCACGAACTAGCCTTTGAAATGGAAGTTTACGAATGAGCAATTCAGTTGATTTCTGATAGCGACGGATTTCTCTCAGGGCAACCGTCCCGGGTCTATAACGATGGGGCTTTTTCACTCCTCCCGTGGCAGGGGCGCTCTTTCTGGCTGCTTTGGTTGCAAGTTGCTTGCGAGGTGCTTTGCCTCCAGTTGACTTACGAGCTGTTTGTTTGGTTCGAGCCATGATGAATCGACTATAGAGGGAAGGATCACAACATCGGTCATAAAGCAAATAATTATCTCAAAAACTGCAATAACGAGTAACATAATTATAACACCTCGGACAAATGGGTTACCAGACCACAGAAGAAAAAATACCGAACTTTTGTAAAATTGGGTAGAAATGTCTAACAAAATCAACTTAATTTGGCACTGAAGAATACGGGAAGATTCCGGGAAATAAGGGATGTTTTGCAATCCATACTTGGACATAATAGACGGAAATAATATCGACGCACTTACCGTGGGTTAACTTTGACGACGAGAAATATGTCCAACCGAAGACGAATGGGTGTTGTGTGCCTGTTCTATAAACTGAAGCAAATGAACAAGCGACCTGATTTATGGGAAACGCAAGAGGAGATTGCACCTCTGGGTAATCAAATCAACATGGTATTAATTTCCATAGATCCTCTCCAAGGAGCTTGACTTCAATAATCAATTCATGTTGCGAGATTAAGATTTTGTTTGTGCTTTGCTGATTATATTCATGTGACACGTCTAGGAGCCGCTCATTATTTATGCCCAGGGTTGGTACCAAAGAGAAGCGGGGTGGGTAACTCAAGTGTTAGCAACATCGAAGATTGGATAAATTGTTTTGGCTGCCACCTTCAACTGATGTTTCCTTTCCTTTTCTGCTTAATCGATTCCAGTGTCATATAACTAAACTTCTGGCTACTCCGACCTATGCACATTTGGTCTACATGGATGACGTAACTCTCTTGATAACAGGGTCTTTTATATTTCCTGCTTTTCTGTCCACATTTGTTTAATGTATAAGTGTAAATTTTAGAGGTTGGGTAATTTTTTATCTGGATACCTGAAGGATGGGTAAATAAAAAAAGAATCTTTTGCTTCTTCTCGGTACCAATCCTGGGCATAAAATGATCGATCCCTAAGATGGCGAAGTAATACACCAATGGTCGACAAATTGACATCACTGATCAGACTTCAAATTTACTGTAATATTAATATCTACTCTTCTGATTCTCAGTTGACCAAGTGCAGTCTCAATGCAGCTTAAATCCCAAAATGCATCAGGACTGCCCTTGGCCAGTTGACAATGCATTTCAGGAGAGAGTTTTCAGGCACGCCTTGCTTTTGTTTTGAAAGTACAAGAGGAATTGAACTATCAACGATTCTGACAGTCAAGAACAATGATTGAACATTTGAATTTGATCGCCATAGATAAAATACTGCTGAATGCTTTTCGAAGAAAGGAATTTCCTAGCTTGATCCCATGTGGCAAAGGTCAACTCATTTATACGAAATATATCGAGGCTGCGTTTGGCGAATTCTGCGCCTCGTTTGAATTGCTGCGTGAGCTGCCTGTGCGCATTGTATATGATAAACTGTTATTAAATTTACTTCAAAAGACTCTTCCAATGCAAGGCTTATGCTTCATGTGATCAATAAATGTATATGGACGCGAACAAAGTAAAATACATTTGTAATCAAGTGTATTATAATGAATCGCCACTGTAGCAGTTTTCATTTGGTGAATTGCATTCTTCATAAGCGTAACTGTAACATGTGAGTTTGCTAGCTATAGAGAGAGAAGCGGTTGCAATTAAGCTGGGATTTATTTCTGTCGCAGCCCTCTCGGGTATAGTAGACTGTGATGAGTAAATATGGCGATTAAATCACATTTGCTGTTGTAGGATCGGCATACCGGGCCAACGAAACAAGCACACATGCGGCTGATAGGTTTTCCTTTCGTGATAGAATGTGAATCGTTGAATTGAATGCAGCCACCCTCGCTGCCAATACACGCTGCATTTCAACAGGTCTTGCCTCGACGAATAGAAACTTTTCGCTCTCCGTCTCACGCCAAGTTCACAGATATCAGTTGCAATCCTCCTTCATCTTTCTTACAACTATGGTGAGTTATTTACTTTTAAGAACCAAGATAATTTAATGTAGTGCTTATACAGTATGCGGTCTGCGATTTCTATCATTTTCTATGAAATGCAAACTGAGAGCAGCGATGAGTTAAGGAGAAACAATGTACAGCTAAGAACGATTACCCTTCAGTAAACGCAATTATAAGTTTGAAATAGATGTCTAGTTCACTCAGGGGAGTTAATTAGCCAAACATGGGATGCAGTTGAGTCCTACCGAAGTTTATTTTGTTCGGAATGCATCCAATTAACCGTACTGGTTTCTATCATTGTCGATTTCTAGAATGTTCTTGGCTGTCAAATATGTTCATATCATCTCAAAAACCACACCTCTGAAAACCCACTGAATTAAGATACCCACGCTGGATTAATTACATCTCTGAGGAACATGTCTGCTAGGATCATTCTTTTCAGTTGCTACTTCATTTCGTTATGTTCATTGCATATTCTATGACTTTTTCAGGACTTTCTCAAGGGTGCCAATTTGGGTGGGGTTGCGTCTCAAGTCGGTAGCGCCGTGGCCCAAGAGGGACAAAAACAGATGGTGCGAGAGAAATTGGGTCCACTTGTTAAGAAGATCCATCCTGTTTGGGGCGAGAAGATATTGGAGCAGATCATGAAACTCGACATTACTAAATTGTTAAGCATGTTAGATAACGAGAAGGAACTCAAGCAGCAGGTTGATGAAGAAGCCAAGAAAATCGAAAAAGAAGAAGGGCAAAAACCTAGAGATGACATCAAACTTGATTGAAAGAGAATCCCTTGTCATGGTCAAATGAATCAGTATGTTGAGTTCATTGTGAAATATATGTCGAGTTTACAACTCATCTGCTCTACCAACTTGCTCATTCTTTGCTGTTTTGTCCAGCAGCGCTTAACAGATCATTCCCTAGAGGCCCGACAGCTTGCGCCTTGAGACCAGGCCTTATAGGGTGCAGAAATGCCACTTAATCGATTTCTGGCCAGTTGTGTCAGCTTGGGGAATGATTTACCCTCAGGCTGGGGCAATATTCATGGACCAGGAATAAAGCGGAGTCCGGGACTAAATATTAAGGCCCATACAGTCAAACATGTATTAGTGGTCATCTTCATAAAGCAGCCAGCCACCTGTGTATAAAGGCCACTCTTCATAACCCCAAAATGACACTTTTCTATAGAAATCAACCTGGACAGAAAGGCCACCTGTCTATAAAGGTAATTTCCCTCAGGTCCCACAGATGACCATTATAGACAGGTTTCACTGTATACGGATTTTAGCAATCTGGTCCAGATTAGATGCTTCATTAGTCTCGGACTACGCTTCAGTCCTGGTCTATGAGTAAGGCCCCTGGATCGAACATCGATTGAACGCCAGAAAGTAAATAATGAGCAATATTGAGACAGCAAGGAGGTCAATGAAAGAGGAAAGGAGTAGTTTCTGAATGAATTCTCATTGTTATAAGCCATGATATGACATTCATTCTCTCTTCATACAATGACATCCAATTATCTCTTTGATATATCACATGAGATAAAATTCACACAATACATTACAACCTCTGAATATAATGACCTCTGGTAGCTTACAGCACTAAATAAGTCTATTTACCCAATAAGGCATTTTGTGTAATACAATTTCCGCGCGTCTTTATAAATAGGATAAGCATCCGAATGGAAGTTGATTTGATTATCAACCACAAAAATGAACGCATAGAATATCTCTTCCGCTAAAATATCACCTATGTGTCACACTTGCTACCGATAATGGCAGCATACAAGCTCGTGTAAAGTTGACTTTTCCACCACGTGCGATTCGAAGAATTCTGATGCGTCATAAGAGAGTCACAGGCATTGAATGCCAGCTCAGCGATCGATATGCCATAAAAGACGTTCTATCGTACTATCGATCTGGAGTTTGTTATACGCGTTGTATTTCGAATAAACGGACGTCTGTGTCGTACCAAATTGGAGGGTCGATGTTCCTATCCAATCAATGGAGAAAAGAATTACATCGTGAGCTTTGAAAAGCAGAAATGTAGTGCTTAAAAACGACGCAAAGCAGAGCTACAATGTCTCATTATAATAATTAAATAATCATTATTTACGGTCCAACCTGTCGTGACCAGGGGCCTTATTCATGGACCAGGACTAAAGCATAGTCTAGGACTAAATTTCAAGTCTCACATACAGATTTTAGTATTTTAGTTCAGACGAAATTTTAGTCCCGGTCCATGAATAAGGCCCCAGAGACCTCTATTTACAAGAACTGCTCTCGTCACTTGATTCGATTGGTGCTCTTCGAATGTTCATTGTACATGATTTCCATTGATCTCATTGCAAATGGAACCAAAATGGCCGCATAGGACATTCGAAAGGAACTATGTAGTGGCCTTACTTCATCGTTAATCTCTTCCTGTTCTAGTCTAGTCTCCCTGTGCTTGTAAATCGTATAATTATAACTGCTGTCACACGTAACTCTCTCTCGCTCTCTCGTCGTGTTCGCTGTCTAGCCTGGTCCTAGACACAGAGCTCTGGTTATCACGGACATATGAATCCCTCTGCCATCTCTCTCTGTCTACGGACCAGAGCGTAGCACAAATACATTCGACTTCATGTAGACTCGTGCCTCGTCCCTGTGTGACCGCCGAGCGCTACAACTACCCTGATAACAATTGACTGCTGAAGACAGATGGCCATTGGAGACAGCCGGTCGCTGAAGATAGGTGGTCACTGAGGACAGGTGATCACAGAAGACATGTTCGACTGTGTTTGATGAAGTGGCTTTCTTACCTCAGATAGATGATACCCCACATATAAGTTCGGAACCAGAGCTGAGTGCCATTGTTTGCCTGCAAAACGGAAGAGGTTACAAAAATGTGTCAAAAGTTCACGGGAGCATACTTCACCACTTACGGTCTAAACGCAACGAAAGTAGCTTTCTGTATTGGGCCAATCGCCAAACAACAACAGCACTTGCTTATTCCACTAATCATAACTCCATAACTTCCTTTTGGCCGGATGAAACCGGGACTATAAGAGAGAACCAGACAACCTCTCGCATACTGCTAAATGCAAAAGTAACATTGTCAGCATTTGATTACGTATCTGGCCACTGTGTAGGGCATATTCCCAGTACACCACTGTAAAGTGATCAGCGAATATCTGCAAAGGGGAAGCGTAATAGATGTCATATATCATACGTACATTGCCTGCTGCTGCATTGAGATTTGTTGGACATACCATCTGCCCAGGAGAGGACTAAACAACCACTGCATGACGTCCTTTGCTGGCAACTGACAGTTTTGCGTCGGCGAGGCTTTGCCCGAACAATTACATGTTTTAACGTGCTCTGTCCACATTTTACCGATAATGATTTTAGCATTGGTAACAATCAGCAACCGCAACCTTTTAAAATCATTTTGTGACAAATTAATTAGCAAATGGAGGAATGGGATGTTCATGTAATAGCACCGTATTAAATAATGATGATATTGCATCGTGGAAACCACCAGAACAATTCTGTCAACGCGAGATTTCTATAAGCCTCGTATTAGTGTAACATGGCATAGTCACCTGGTATTTCCTGATCAATATCGGATGTGGCACAGGCAGCAAACCGACCAATGTGCCATGTTGAAGGAATTTAATGATCTCCGATTCGTCCGTCAGGCCTCTACAAGCACAACAATCGATCATAGTCACACAGAAAACAAACAAAGAAACTATGACTAAAAATAATCTCATTTCAAATCAATCAAAATGTAGCAGATATATTTTGTCTTGTTGATAAACACCCGCCCTTTCAGACCAACTCACTTGTCAATGCAGATCTTCTCCACTTGAGGAACAAGAACTTGTAACAACCGCATGATGGTTTGAAGCGGCAGCTTCTGCTTCCATGACAGCACCTGAAAATTGACAAATATCGACGTACAATGTCAGTTGACCATCTCACAGCAGCAAATCATTCGGTCTGAGTGACGCATGGCTGCCCAACTGTACCCAATCGGTTGTGGCAGCGAATCGGCCTCGGTTAGTGGCTTTGCTTCGTTTCAATGGCACTCCTTCTCCGTCGCTGCCTTGGCGACCGTCTGGACTGGCCCTCGGGTTGTCGTCTCCATCTACAGAGTCCTTATCTGAGTCTTGTTCGTCGTGGGGATTTTGAACTGCACAGAAACGCGATTATGGTATTGTGTCAAAGTCGTAAACATTCAAGAAGCAATCAAATTCAATTGCGGCAAGCAAATTACCGGTCCTCGTTGTTGTTGGGATGCTTTCGAGTCGAGGCTGAACGATGTTACTACAAACAAACAAATACAATTAAAGAAATAGCAAAGGAAACAAACAAATAAACAAACAGCAGACAGACAAACAAACAAACAAACAAACAAACAGACAGACAGACAGACAGACAGACAGACAGATATACAGCAGATAAACAGACAGACAAAGAGGCAGGCAAAATAGCGGTCTTCCTTTACGTAACTTTCCGTCTCTTTTTAAAAGCCAGCCCCCCATTGAACATTGGTCTCTTGAGCGCCCTTCTCTTTTATTTCTGCCTCTTTTTGAGGTGGCTTCATACTCCGTCGATTTTGCCAGTGAAGAAAGGCACTTAAAGAGCATGACGTAAAAGCCTGCGATGAAGAAAGGGCGCTTCTTCCTGTAACATCTTCAGCGGGACAGACCAAGGCAACGCATAGGAAATAGTGCGCAGGAGCAGCGTCATTAGGTAAACTCTACATCCTCTTGAACATTTGTCCATATAGTATAGCCTCGTTAATATAATCATTGCTTTCTAGTCAAAAATCGCAATAATCAGCGAGTTGTGACATTACGAAGGTAAAAATAGTTGATTCTGATAGAGGAAGGTTCTCAAACTGAAGTGATATTAAGCGGATCGTGACATTAACAAAGGCGATATTAATGGGGTTACACTGTAATGCCAACCTCGTGTATATTTCTGCAAATGTTCCCCATCACAACCAGGAAAAACTACATTCTCCTGCTTATCAAGGTAACAACATCCCAGTCCCAGTCACTGGAGCAACGTACCCTTCTTCGACTGCTGACGCATCTGAGTCCTTCTTCGCTGGACCACCCTTCGTTGGGCGAGAGACAGTCGATGGATCGGTGGGTAAATTGGCCAACTGGTGAAATATGTTCCGTTTGCGAATGATGGCGTAAACTAAGTGAGCGTTGCCTAGGGTGACACAACACATTCGTTTGCAACCGTGCGGAGGAGAAGAACACCTTCAGAAGCCATGAAGGCATTTGGCGTAGCTTACCATCGAACTGATACTGAATGATGTTGTTGAAGGTTTCAAGGAGAAAAAAGACAAGATGGTGGTTGGTGGCGTTGGCGAATAGAAACCACGGCGTCGAGAAAGCCTGAATTAAAATCACAACCACAAAACTTAAGAAAAACAATCAGGAAAATGGGAGATACATAAATATGACTTGAGAAAGGGAAATATGATGATGGTAAAAGGGCAGAATTTCTAAGGGGAAGGGGATGATCTACAGGGCAGCAACACAGAAATCTCTTAACCTTTGATGCCGGTGAAAACCTCTGAGCATTACAAATTTACAATATAGTACATATATTTACGATTTTCTCTAAGCAAATCCTTGAAACAAGACCTACCGTCGTAGAAGCTCACGCTGAACTACAGCCATACATATCCTATCTATAAAATCCACAAAAAATAATTTGCGTACAGGTTATGGCTTGCTATATGGCGTCAGGCTTGCCTACGATCACCCAGGAGCACCCCACCCCAGAGACAGGGGTGAGTGGAAATTCTGAAGGACACCTCTGTCTTGGCCAAACTGGACATGTATCACAAACTCACCTCGAGCAAATGCAGCATCTTATTTGCACCGACCATCGACAATGACTTCAGATATGGCGAAACTAGAAGATAAAACCAAAGTATAAATTCCCATCCAGAAAATTCAAAGGATCATCCCCTAGAGAGAAAGATGATGCTGACTTATGAGTGAAATTGAATCTATCCTATTCGTACCATTGACGATGATAGTAAGGAGACAATCAAAGAGCGGATGAAGACGCTGATGCCCCGTTGTGATGATCTTGTGAAAGACCTACATGAAGCAAACACAATGGACACTCTCAGAAGGAGTTCCAGTGACCTGCAGTGAAGTACACATGGTTGAGGAATGAGGATTCCTTACAATGACCAGCAGGTCTGAGTGTGTGCCAGAGAACACAGGGATGTCCATTTGGAGGCGACTGCTGTAAGGTTTGTTGAGACGCACACCTGAAGAACAGCAATGGACATTCAAACACAAAGAGACCACAAAACACACTCTAATCTGTCTGTAGGCACATGTCTTGAGCGATCTCCTAACTAAACAGAACACCTGCAAGTGGTTCTCTGAAGGCTCATAACAATTCATATCACCTGTCTTAAACGACCACCTGTGTCGAGAGACCACTTTCATTGTCCCCTTGGTTAACTCTTGGGTCAACTATTGGCTAAACATTTGACATAAACATTTCGAAAGAAAACAGCTGAATATAAATGTTTAAAAACCAATAGTATTCCAAATGTGTTCCCTTGGTTAGCCAATTAGCCGGACTCGACACGATCAAGAAACTGTATGTCATTGGCAACAAGAAAACTGTGATGTAGAGTAGAATGCTATCAAAGTGAAACAGCAACAGAAGTGTCATTGACTTAGCATCATTTGACCTCATCAGTTATCATCTACGCTTCAAGCAAACAATAAAGCAACAACAACAACATGTACATATTTACCAAAGTTCCTTTCGCCGCTCAACAAGAGAAGAATAAAGACGCCGATATGCATCAAACCAATACGAGCTATGACAAAAAAGTATAATAAAATCAGTCTAATACATTTTGTTATGTAGCAATACACAAATAACTTAACAAATTGGCATACAGGAGATGCAACAACTGTCTGAAGTTTCATTCATAAAATCAGGGTCAGCCAGTGGGGCGCCATCCTAAAATATCTGGAGGGGACAAAACCAAGTTTTGCTGTTCTGTCGAGGCTTCGGGGTGGACCATTTTCAAACATTATTGCTTCTCTCACGTCTCCTTCAATATGCTAAACAATAGCTTACTGGCCGTAATTACGACGCCTCGAAAATCCTCTCCCTTATGGAGAGTTTTTTGACGGAATTGGAGGAATTGAAAACTCGACCTAAACTTCAACTTGTCTATAAAGTAAAATGAATTTACTTTATTTATGCCAATCACGTTGCCAAAGAAATAAACAACATAAAACAAACAAACAAAGCTGCTGTTTGTTCAATATTTTTTGGTACTCACAGGGGTCGCCTCGAGAATCACAAAGGTGATACAGAATTGGTACGAGGACGTTCAAAACATCACTGCTTTTCAAGACGAAGAATAGAAATTTCTGAAAAATAAAATTAAATTTGAAAGTTTTTCAAAGTAGCAAGACATGGAATTAGCCTTCAAAACCTTGCAATTACCAGCAAATGTATAAACAAACTGTTTACAATACCTTGTTGAGGTCACATAACTTCCAGAACAAAACGAGCAATTCTTGGTGGCATTTAACACGCTTGCAGGAATTCGGCAAATAGGTCTAACGAAAAGAAAAAACGAGATAATTTAACAAATTGATAAAGTCATGCACATATCACAGCAAGACAAAGACGTACCAGATAAGCAGAGACGACAAATAGATAGATATTTTATATCGACCAACTTAACAATTTAGTTAATACAAATACTAGTTTGAAGAAGAGAATACATGGTCAGGATCATCCCATAAGCACAAATGCTTGTTTATTTGGGACGCCCTAGAAAAACTAAATAAACTAATAGTACCCGTTGATGTGCATCTCACGAACAGAGGTTGGGATGGACACATGGAAATTAAAGAAGACAAAATCGCTAGGCTGCATATTCATGGAATTTTTATCTTTTTGGAAAAGCTACTTGAACTTCTAGAAACCGAAATGAAACATATTCACGGTTTAAGAAATTCTATAACTATAAATTTAGATAACCATTTTTAAATCGTTTTATTCTCATCTACAATCAACATTGGATCAATCACTGTAATCACAGACATGTAGCATAATGATGATTTCTATTACTACAGTGCAAGGTTTCAAATGATAGAAACACGGACTACAATTCTAAAAGCAGAAATCACGTATTCCTTGTAAAAATAAACTTCAAACTTAATTGATCATTTGTACTACTAAAAATATAAATTCTATTCTAAAACAGAAACACAAAATAGCATTTATAAATTGCACGTTTAATTGTTTAACTGGCAAAATTATAAATAAAACCAACATTCTGGTTAATGAGGAAAAATAATTCGGCAAACAATCACCGATCAAAACGACTTTTGGACATCTTTGTTTTTCAAACTATTGCGCCTTTACAGTGTGTGTCGTTAGCAAATTAATATTATTCTAAACACACAGCCGTAAAATAAACACACACTGGGCTCAAACCTGTGTCAGGGGATTTTGGAGGAGGACCGTAATGCCACGCAGTATGAAGTGAAAGTCCTGCAATGAGAAAGGGGCACTTTAAACAATGATAGAAAATTCATTATTATCATAATGGACTACAGATCATCAAGAGATCAGAGGGTCAGAGCTCAAAAGTTTTCAAGTCGATTTTTGGACCTCCCTAACGCAAAGGACCAAATGCAGTCCCAATGCATGACGGGATACACTTGTTTTTAGGCATGTGGTTTTGAGCTGAAATTTACAATTTTGAGAGCCAAGAACAATCCCTGAAATTGACCATCATTGGAAAGAGTACGGCTGATTGCGTTTCAAACAAAGCAATTTTCTGACGTCTTCACCTTCGGCAGAGGTCAACTCACTTATATACCGACATACAGTGGGACTGCCCATGGTGGATTCATCTACAAATTCGATATAATCGTTATAATGAGAAAAAAAATATGTGCAAAAATTGACAAAGTCTCAGTTCAGTAGTATATGGCAAGCTAAAGTTGGACATATCAAGCAAAATTGCTTTTACCGGAATGCAGACACAATTGTAGCTAGGACGAGTAATTATAATCACATCTGATCATATCAACATATAGTCAAACCTTCATTAGCGGCCACCTCTATAGAGCAGCCACCTGTGTATCAAGGCCACTCTTCATAACCCCAAAATGACACTTCCTATAGAAATCAACCTGGACAGAAAGGCCACCTGTCTATAAAGGTCATTTTCATTAGGCTCCAAAGGTGACCATTCTATAATTTCCGTGTTTATGTTATTGCAAAGTACTGATTTGACATTTTGTTGGATTGTGAATACAATCATCTGCAATGCAATCAGTTCATCTATATTTCGATCAAATACTTTGTATAAGATACATTTTAGGTAATTTTAGGTTATTTGCAACAAATAGGCTAAAATCACACTTCATTTTGCAAACCGTCCTATTCACTGCGTTATAACTTCTCAAAAGGACGTACCTCTTCCCTGTGAATTCTTGTCAAATAATTGCAGAATAAATTCTCGCTGGTGCTGACCTACAAAGAGAGAAACCGATAGTACAGTAATCAACAGCCGATAAATAATATTACAGCTAAAATGAGAGACAATAAAAAAGTTTGAGTATTAAATCTTAGACTCTTAGTCATTGGTGTCTAGCATGCAGTTGCTCGCTGAGAACAGGAAAGGGTTGCGGGTTGCCCACGCCCCAATAATTAATTAGATTATAGGGTCATTGACTACAGGTGGCCAGGGAAATGTCTGATTGCCGTTACATACTGATTCAAGCATTACATGTCTGCTACTGTAATCACTACTCGCCGGACCTCTACAGGGCAACACATCTTTTCTCTACTAATAAAAATATTATGTTTAACCCGTCTGACTTCCGTGCAACACCATGCCCCCTGAACGACTATTTGTTGATTATTTCAGCAATGGCATCTATTTTACACCTGGGAAACACATATTGCCCACGCCCCCCATAAAAGGTGGGGCAGAGTAAAATGAACTAATGAAATGCGACCAAAAGTGTTGTCATGGTAACGGTGTAACGGAAAAAACGTGGGGTAAAAGCTCCAAACAAACAGACAGAATTGAATTAAATTTAAATTCAATTTTAGTTGACTGTATATGTGTTTGTAAGTTCCTCCTGTATGCTTCCTCTTAGCTAGTAACACTTTGTTGAATAAAACCAGAATAAAGCGATCCCGAGGTGGCTTAATTAAGCAAAGCGGACCGTATTGTGAAAAGTGGCTTTGCTTGCATAAACGTTAAAATTTGGTCAGTGAAATGTGGTTCAAGTCAGTTGTGTAAAGAGGAATCTAGTCCCTCTAACTATCAATTCGCTTGCGCTGGATAAGATTTTAGAATAAAGACAGCCTCTACGATGTTGCAGTTTTCTCTTGAGCGGGTTTTCGATTATAACTAGCAAATCTAGATTCAGATTGATTATCACAGTAATTGCTTCCTTTGATCTCCAGCTGTCTGTCAGTGTACAGTCAAACCTGTATTAGTGGCCACCTCTATTGAGCAGCCACTGAGCCACCTGTGTATAAAGGTCATTCTTTATAACCCCAAAATGACACTTTCTATAGAAATCAACCTGGACAGGAAGGTCACCTGTCTATAAAGGTCAAGTTTTCTCGGGTCCCAAAGGCGACTATTATCGACAGGTTTCACTGTTTATGCACTTTAAGATGAGTTCCTTACATTGTGGCAACACGAAGAATTATTACCTCAGCAGCTTGATCTGGTGCAAATGCAGAATCAAGAAGCTGATGCTGTTCCATATCATAATCAAGAACCACAATGAGAATTTGTAGGGCAACTTCAACCAGTGCCTCGCGATGATCAGCAAACATCAAATGGTTGTAGCTGAAATAAACCAGAGTAAAATAAAAATAAAAACAGAATTTTGAAGAAAGTGGAGATTGCAGCATATTTTTGCTTGCTAACCTTTCTTCAGTATATACAGTCAAACCTGTATTAGCGGCCACCTAGATAGAGCAGCCACCTGTGTGTAAAGGCCACTCTTCATAACCCCAAAATGACACTTTCTATAGAAATCAACCTGGACAGAAAGGCCACCTGTCTATAAAGATCATTTTCCTCAGGTCCAACACGTGACCATTATAGACAGGTTTCACTTTAACTGCTTCCACCAGTATTGCTAAGGCTATAAAAAATTACCCATTAGTCCATTACATATACAAAACCAATTGTTATAAAACAAAACTGGCATAATCCAATTCCATAGGCAGGATCGGATCTTCATTTCAAAACAAACATGTTTAAACTCATCAGCCTCAGAAAAATATGTCAAAACCAAGCTGTGTGCTCTCAAATGCTGGAAAACTTACGGCATTCCATATCCAACAGGATCGTAAGAGCATATGATATTCAGAAGTGATGTAAACAGAGGAAGGGCATGCCTAATTGAGGACAAATAAAATATCATATATCATATCATATCATGCCACCTTTTATAATGGAGCATCAATGCATTCTATTCCTGGATTCAGGGTTACATGTAATGTAGGTTAGGAAGACATAAAGCACCGCTAAGGACAAAGAATGGTGGTATTGTATGGGTATGTATTGAATGTTGATGTGTCTTTCTTTAGTGTTATTTTGTCAGCCGCTTCTTACCGTGATATCTGGTAAAGTTTATGTAGAAAGTGAAGAGGAGGAAGGGACAGCATCTTCTGTAGAGGATCTTTTATATTACTATATTATTACTAAGACCTAAACCAATTCCTTTGAACAGCCTACTTCTATTCACGATTTTTTCATGGCGATCAGCATAGAACAACGTGCTTCACACAACAAATCAACTTCAAATGCTGTGTATTGTACAGTATATTTCAGTATTGGTCAATTTTGAGAGGGTCTACTGAATTCGACTGCAAAAAGAAATCCTTGCTGTGCCCACTGGACAATGCAGCCAACATAGGTTGAGTGTACTGGTTATCCTTTAAATTCAACATCTGCTAAAGTGTCTAAATTTCTCGAGTTATGTCCAAAGCATTGACGTTATACGCAGCTTTTAGTACACATTGAATTCATAGGCATTGCATAAATCTTTTATGAAAAACCACACCTGTTCTCAGCAGATGAGAAGCAAGCCAGCCACTTGTTGGGAATGTTTTGTGCTTCTATGGGGAAAGAAACCGTCATAGCATCAACAAAAGTAGCATAAGACTAAGATTATATGATCAGTACAACGGCGACTTCACACAGTACAATTAGCTACAGAGGAGCATCCAATGGATCGATTCATTGATTGTTGTTCAGTAAATTATCATACCGACAAACCAATAGTTCATTAAAATACATAAGTGTCTGTGTAGTCTAGCGGTTAGTATGCATGGCTGCCAGTCAGATGCATTGGGTTTGACTCCCGGCCCAGCCAACACATATATCTGTTATGTCTTCTGTGGTATTAATTGTCGAAGGCCCCAAGGGAAACAAGCCATTGGCTTATTGGGCTACCCTCGTTAAATAAAGGTACAATTACATTTAATTTGCATTTACATATAACATTTACTTCTTTGATTGTCTTTTGAAAGAATAGACACCACTATAAACAACTACAGGCTTGCTTACAAAAATCCAAATAAAACGACACAAAAAGTCAATGCGCCAAAAGAAGAAACTGCAATGACTAAACAGAGGATAAATCTGAGTATAGGGAATGGAACAAAATCCTCTGTACTATGCCTAATGCCTCAAAGTCCCCTTTTGCAAGCAATGCCATTGTGACGTACTTGAGAAAAGCTAACAGTTGGTCATACTCTCACTGCTGGCTTCCAATGTGCTAGCTCAGAGGCAATGTCTAAATTTATCCATTTGATTGCTTTCAATTAGCCTACATGAGTCGGGTAATGACGTGCTATCCATCTCCCAGTTACCCCACTGGCTGTTGTCGCCAAATCTGACAATCAACCAACATTACCGCGTCATCGTGGGCGTTTCATTAGGACTTTCATGGGACAGTTATTGGACGATCTGCAAACTGTAGGGGTGGGCCTCAAACCAGCCACGAGTTTGACCCAACATTGCACGACATGGGCACAAGCAACAAAGCCGTACCTGTGATGACAATCTACCGCCCACACAAAATTTATTTGATTGTAGATACTGTGTATGATGATGATGATGATGATGATGCAAAGAAATTATTTTGTCAGTAACACGACTGACAACTTTTGACCTCACAAAATGAGTGCTAACGGCAATAATGGTGGGTGGGCACATCCCGCTGAGTTTTAGATATCTTCACATATGGTTGCATCGCATTGGTTAATTATTGCATGAAAGCAGAACTGCATGATATAAATTGCAGCATGTGAAACCTTGTTAAGATTAAATCAATTCAACAACGATATTGCTATGTCATGTAAAACATAATTTCCTTTCATAAGATTGACTGCTGGAAAATTTCAAACCTGCTGGTGGGAGGTATATTGCCTCAGAGAAGCATGTGAGAATCAACTTCAGCAATTCAGTGCGATTTAGTTCGTGTTGAGGTACATGAGGAGGAGAACTTGCAAAGCCAACACCTGCCTCCCTAAAAATGAAGAACAGTCAAACCTGTATTAGCGGCCACCTGTGTATAAAGGCCACTCTTCGTAACCCCAAAAGGACACTTTCTATAGAAATCAACCTAGACATAAGGGCCACCTGTCTATAAAGGTCATTTTTATCAGGTCCCAAAGACGACCATTATAGAAGTGACTGTAGAGTACGCACAGTTTATATGCAAATCTGATACATGCAAGAATCATTTTTAAGTGGATATTTGAGATATCCTATAATATGAATCTACTGCATTACCAAGTAGGACATATGAGATAACCACGTATATGGAAACATTTCATTGGCAAAAACGTTTTAAATATAAACGGTGTAAAGAAACGTCTGTTGTCACAGAATTCTTTAGATGGAATTAAGTTAGTGCAAGTGCTCACTCCGGTCACTTAGACAGCCAACTCCACTTATTCGAACCAATTCGGAAGAACCTCATAAGAACCAATTAGGCAGGTGGACTAATTATCCGGAGGTCAAATGTCGTGGTAACTGATTTCGGCATGTTTGATTTGATAATGTGGCTGGTCTGGTAATAGGGTGGGTGGTCCAATTAAGCAGAGCCGACTGCATACGGAAAACCATTGCAAATGGCAAACAACGACCGAGACTGAAAAAGTCTGAGAAAAATGAACAATACAGATAGCAAGAAAATTGCTAATCAATTACCATATGTATGCACAACTATCAATTGCCGATAGATCTTGTGGGCCATCCTGGAATGAAAAGGATAAACCATTTAAAAACAACATTTGCAATACAAAAGACAGACATACACACTAATTATAGCCAACTGTACCGGTTCGCCTGTCTTCTTAGCAAATACTGTAAAGTCTGGACAGAACAGCAGATCCTGCAAAGAAATTGCCAACAAAAAGGGTGAGCACTATGTCAGTTTTGCTTGATAGACACGTTGTGTATTTTCCATTCACGAGCATTTGATATAATTATTTCAACATAGCAAGTCAATTTATAAATACAATACTTATGTAGAATCATTTACAACCATAAATATTACATAATTATTCAAAATACAATCAGCATCTGGCTAAAGCAATGGCTAAGAATACTTACACAGACAGCATTGATTAGCGATTGTGCAAGAGGTGGCGTTGGTTCATCTTGACCCTTCAAAGTAAAAGTGCAACAGTTGTCTTAGAAGAAAGAACTGCACAGCTCACAGACTTAGTCATAACAATTATTCTTCTAGTAAATACAAGCATGGCAGACCACACTTCAGAGATGAGAAAACATGCAAGTACAGCCAGCCAGGAATAACCCACTGGGTCAATGAAAAGTGGTTTCTTTTTACAGATGGTTTCTACACAGACAATTTGTATTGATCTATTTATTAGTCGAGCGATAAAAGTGCTACTTGAAAGTGATTACTGTGATGAGTTAGCTTAGCTTATGCAATACCTTTTCTCAACGTACAATTTCGTTCTTATTCATCTTTAAATTTTCTGCCGAGCAGAAATGGTTCCTGCATCCACAATCTTACAGGAAAAGCGACTTGGCCTGATCGGACATGCTTTGAGACGACCTAACACTCCGCTAGCAATCCTACTGGACGATCGAAATCAGCCAGCGGAGCCTTTTAGGGTCGGGGGTGCCCAGTTGAAAACGTTTTATAAACAGAACCAAGAGGACCTTCTTCGCATCAGACTACAACCTCGCGATGCAAAGAAGGCTGCACAAAACAGGCACCAGTGGAGCAAACTCGTCAAGCAATGTTGATTTTATTGTAAATAGCACTAGATCTCATTTAATTTATTTATTTATTTTAAAATTTTATATTTTTAAATTGTAATGTTAAATTTCCCACGCTTAATTTAATTACTTGTTTACGTATACGCCGTAAACACCGCTTTGATTTATAACCTATTGCAATGTACATAACGCGCATTTGCACCTTTGGTGCGATAAACGTCAATTATCATCATCTTTAAATTGGCATTATACAATAGTCTGAATAATCTCTCACGACTGAAGGCAATGCCACTCTTGCTCTCCGGTGTGACTTAATGACTACCCATTTAAATTGACATCAGAAGCATTTGTAAGCATGCCTACAGAGTGAGTTGGTTTTCTATTCTGGCAAAGGCAATCTAACCGATACGAAGGTGTTGTATCAATCATGAAAACGTGACTCTAAATTTGACTCCAGTAAGTACAAGAGATGCTCTGAAAAATCAAACAGTAAAAGGGTTGGTCTCCTTACCATAGCGATCGGCTGGTATGTAATGTGACTGTGTTATGCATTTGGCAGGGAAATGGCGGAGTTTTATGGTCACAAACATACAGATACACTCACATTTGGGCAGTTTGTAGGTAGATAGATTTTGTTTAAAACGACAATTAGTTATTAAAGTCAAGGAACTTCAACATGATGCCACAATCACTTACCGAAAGAGATATACGCACTCTTGGACAAATTCTTAAATACTGCAAACGTCAAAGTTCCTACAGAATAACTCAATCGCTGAAGACAAGTGGACAAGAAAGTAGTTCACATTTAACAACTCACCGCTGATCCTTCTGCTCTGGGGTCAACCTCTCCCTGTATTTTGCAAAAAATAAATTGAATATAAATATAGTTCCCTATTGAAAATCACATTTGTGCGAATAGGCTGACTGTCTAATGAATTACATTATATTACATATGTATATCAATATAGCATAAGTCTATCACATATTGTTATAATCGTATTGCCACATCAAAATAATGCAACCCAGAAAAAAAAACATGGAAACAAATGAAATGTCATGCAAGTGTCCCTGTGTTATGCTTTTAATACAAAAATATTTGAAAATTTGAGATGAAGCTTTACCTTGCTAACAACACACTTCAAGTCAGTTTAAAGTGAACTAACCACGCTTATTTCGGACGACATTCATTAGCATTGGTAATTGGGAGTCGGGATTTCACCCAATCTGATACCAGAGTAGAAATGTAGCAGACAAGTCGAATAACTAAGATTTTCCTCGTGGACATAACTATTGGAATATGACATTAACTTGTGGAACAAGATGCAAAGTGGCACAAAGTGTTCTGAGTTCCATGTGACGCACACTCAGATGTCAGGCACATTGGTTATTATCACAACAACAACATCCTGCTGCCTACCTGTCCTGGGACTGTTGACCAGAAGAATCCCCTCCAGTCTGGATCCTCAAAGATATATGGCAAAATTCGCGTCAACAGTCTCACACAGTTTAACACTGAGAAAAAAAACACAAAAAAAAATACAATTTGAAATGTAATGCAAGCAGAGGATGCCAAATCACATATTATTTTAAATATCTTTTAATTCTGCACAGTCAGCTCTGATTAAAGTTATGCTCTCTGAGTCACGTTACTAGTACAGTAAAACCCGTCTATAATGGTGAAATTTAGGACCTGAAGAAAATGACCTTTATAGACAGGTGGCTTTTCTGTTCAGGTTGATTTTCTATGAAAAATGTGATTTGGGGTTATGAAGAGTGGCCTTTATACACAGGAGGTTGCTCTAAAGAGGTGACGGCTAATATGGGTTTGAATGAGAGAAGCGACCACTCATTGGCGACTCCTCTATTTTCTATCGGATAATTACACTTACATTCAAATTTCAATGTGATGCCCAGAGTCAAACTGTAAGTAGAGTGTTGACAGTAATCTAAGAATCAGCTAAATATGTTTGATTCACAAAAAATTACAATCGCAGGAAACAATTAAAGCTGAAGGAAATGCAAATAGTGGAAGATGTAACAGAGAGGAGACGCAATAAGAATATAATGAACACTATTCCTTGCTTATGAAAAAAGAAAATCAATTGTTAAACGCATAGCAGTTGACCAACTCAAACGATACATTAATTCACAGAGCTGTGGTAGCAACAAATTAAAGAAATGTCTAACAATGTCCACTAAAGCAAGCTTAGAAAGATTGACTGTAGGCTAGTTGTTGACTTGTTGTTGTTGGAACGGTAATGTTATGGAAACATTCCGCTCCTCTTCTTCTTTGTAATACAATCGCATACATTTTTCCACAGACTACGGTTAAGTACATTACAGCGATCAACAGAAGAAAAGTCACGAATTAGTACATTAACGTAAGAAACGGAGTTCCCATATCCATAGGCTACACAGAAAATGAACAAAACACCGGAAAATCAATAGTAAAAAATTAAGGGAACCTCTAACAAAGTCCACTAAAGCAAGCATAGAAGGATTGACTGTAGGCAAAGCTGCTAGGATACACAGAAATTTGAACGAAACACCAGAAAATCGATAGTATTAACAATAACATAATCTAAAGAAAAATCTTTTATCATTTATCATAACAAGATCAAAACACAATGCTATTATCTCTGGTGATCGTGGATTTGGTGATTCTTAAAGTGCTCATAAACCCCAGAACTTTTATTGGTTGTATTGATAGAGCTAGTCTTCCTGGTAAAGAATCCCTTTGAATATTTCAAATCGCGCAATCCTATCTTTTTTAATTGCATTTATCGCAAAATCGCGTTTGTAGGATTTGACCGCGAATGCGATATTTCCTCGCGTTGCCAAAAACGATCTGGATCTACCTTAATTGACGTCACTTAAGGGACGCGAGGCGTCGTGTCAAGAGAGATGAGGTGATTGGCATGTCTAAACAATTTCGTCGCGCGGTCAGTTCTCAGATTTTGCTTCGAAATCCTAAGCGACTTTACCGGCCATAAGAAGACACTTACATTTGAATTCTTGGAAAATTTTGGAATTTTAGACAAGGAATTGTATTTTTCATAAATTTCCAAAGTTGTAAATGCTAGAATTTTTTGCAACGCATTGATCCTGCGAGTGACTAGAGGTGATGAAACTCAGCAGGGACACACGACGTTGGTGTCAAGAGATTTTTCGCATCCTCTTGCGGCTGGAAAGTTTACCATTGTTTTCGCTCGCACATATGTGAGAAGTGTTGACTTTGAATGACAACAGTCGGAGAGATGAACATTTCACTTGTGATTTTGCTTTCAGGGCTTGAACAAATCAGGCTGCGACGTTCGTGCTCGCATTGCTCGAGCAGGCAACTTTGTCAACTGAGATTAGTTCAGTGCAAGGTTGAATGACTCAACTTGAGTAAGAGTGGTTGACTCTGACAGCGACCATATTTGCATCGTCTTCGAACAGGGAATTCCAAATGCGACAGTACTACGACTGCGAGAAAAAGCTTATCGCGAAGAGGAGCGAGACAACGTCTGAATGTGAGATGCAATTTACAAATCACTACAATTATACCTCGCCTTGGACCTGAGAGCCGATGGAATTTACGATCATACGCTTTCTTGCTTGGATGTAGCTGGTCTAAGATTGGGTTTCAAATAAGGAGGATGCAAAATTACAAATCAAATCATTGCCAGCCTTTGTTGTGTGCTCAGAACTTGTTTCCGTCTTCGATAAGTTCCGTGAATGCTCCATTGCGACTTGCGAGTTCGTCTGAATCCAAGTTCGAACATGATTCTCCTTGTCTGGACTTTGCATGAATAAACTATAACGTTACGATGCTGTTCAACGCGTGAGAAAGCGAGTGCCGCCACACCAGTCCAGCCTTCTTGCAGCTTTCCATGACAACTTCGTCGGTGAAGTTCGAACGGTTTGGTGTGGTTTTAACGTATTGGACATCGTTTGCAACTCACAAAATGATGTCTAATTTTTGTAAGCCCTACATTCACTTCGATTGCTTGACAAGCATTCAGCTAGAGATTTCCTATTACTTCATCATTGATTTGAAAATGGGTCCTGTTGTGATTATTTTACTGAATGCATTTATCTGCTCGTCAGCATCTGCATAGCTGTTTCTCGCAGCGCAGTGAAATGGTTTCGATGTCGTTGTTCCATGCGTGTTTCACGTTGTAAAATCACAGGAAAGGAAAATGTTTACTAACAAAATCGATATTAATAGATCTGTTTCCTGTCGCATCTCTTTCTCTGCAATGATCTCAAGTACACCTCCAATTGCACACAGGTGTCATTTTTGAAGACAAGACGCCTCGCGTCCTTGACCCAGTCCTTTACAATTCAGCGAGGTCTGATTTTCCATAAATCGTAAAAAATAGAAGGAGATCTCAGAACTAAAAATTTCAATGATATTTGTAACTTTCAACGTTGATTGCCCCGATATCTGGAATAAAAGTTTTTGGGTTTATGAGCACTTTAAGGACAATGACAATTCCAAACATGGGATTTAATACCAACCTGCTTGTTGTTCTTGCTGACCAGTGCAACCTACAGACGCTGCATTGACAAGCTTTTCAACACACTAAAGAAGAAATAGAATAACAGATTTTAAACCTTAATTCGATAAACAATGGTCCTCACTTATAGCAAGCTGGTAATGCCAGTGTTAACTAAAATCTGATTCAATTTATAAGAGTCTTTGAAATATTTAAATGCATCAGCCCAAGATGAGCGTGGCGTGGGTGCTTGGTGGGTAGGAGGTATGCGGCATGCGTTGTGCGCTGCTAGCATGGGAACCCTGTCACCACCAACCCACCGCCAAGCACCTTCACACTGATAAGCAGTGGAGATATTACTACTCGTATAGACTACAGTTGATATGTGGGTTGGGTGGGAGGAAGTTGTGTCTTCGCGCTTGGTATGGACTAGCTCAGACACTGCGCTGGTGCTTGTTTCCTTCCTATTATTGCTCCTTGTCGATGCGCAGGTATCAGCATGGATTGGGGGAGTGCTGCTATGAGGCAGCAGCATGAGTGTCACACCGTAAGATTGCTGACATGGTTGACCGCTGACTACTGATTGACAATACAGTACAGGGGACTGGTAGGAAATACCATTGCATGACACTTGGCTTGAGTTTACCTACACTCAAAGATAGAGTACAAACAGACCACTAGGCCAAGCGATGGCAGAAACTCTGTCAGCCAGTATCATCAATTGCGTTCATTAAATAAAATGACGTTGCTCCTGATACAGGAGCCGCGTCAGACATCGCGGTTGAGGGCGAGCTTTCGCAGGTGCGATATGGCGCCTAACAGGTCTGGGGCATTGCAATCCAGAAACAGTTGATCGAGATACGTCAAAGATCTTCCTTGACCTCGTCTTACAGATGCCGTTGGACGCCACGTCAAGATGTTTTGCGCTGGCTGGGGACAGTACTGCTCAGCTCTGATGATGTGCCCAGCCATCTTCAAGCGACGGCTCCTCAGCAGCTGGCTTGGAGGGATCACATTTGCGCGTCGATAAAGTTCATCATTCCTGATGCATTCCGGCCAGTGTATATTATAGACCGCACGCAGGCGCTGGGCGTGGGTGGTATCTACAGCCTTTTCGAGGGAGGTCGTCAGTGTCCATGTGGCAGCGTTGTATAGCAGGACAGACTGAATGAGGGACGTAAATAAACGTGATTGCAGATAGTCAGGCAGGGATTTCGAATGAAGCACTGGTGTTAGCCTATTTATTGCAATCCAATCGTGTGCTCGGCGTCTGGCAAAATCATCTTTGACGCTAGGAACTGTGCCTCCGAGATAATTGCGTTCATTGCAAGTGACTTATGTCCCAACAAACGGTGTTGGAAGCTATAAAATCTTACTTAATTCTTGTACTGCTCATAAAACTAGTTAAACGAAGACTTGAAGTCGCTCTATCGATTGCTGATAGGTTGATGGCTAAGGAATAACTATCTAATAAGTTATATGTTGCTATTCCGACTTGTTTCAAAACTTGTATACTTGTTAACAGCAGGACAAGGGTTATTTTCACTATCCAGCATGGTTGTTGTAAATTGCAATTCTTTCATAAACTGTAACTGCCTGATGGTTGGCCTGTGAGCCTCCTTGAAATTTCTGAGGAAGTCAATGGCCCCTAGACTTTAGTCTAAATTGTGTAGCCTACTGGCTAACAAGGTATTGTTATTGATAATGGCACTTTGAGGACGATTGTGCTGCAAGCCAAGTGATCATCTACCATCTACAATCGAATTTGTTTAATATCCCATCACTTCATATCCTATACCGCTTAATGTCTAGCAAAGTTAATTTCCACTTGCTAGTCACCGTACAAACTCTCATATTCTGACCTTGCGTTATATCCCCTCAGATACTATTTTCATTATTTTCTCCCGCAGTTTGTGCAAAACATGCTTATTGTCCCGTCTGTTACAAGGATGTTGTACGATGTCTGAAAACATTACGGAACACTTTTGCATTACAGGATCAGAGACAACCTGTCATTTCTTGGTAGGCTAGGATCAATGGCTAATTATGTTGCTGTTAAATCTAATGCTAATCTCCATCAACTCTTCTTAACTGATATATTCTTTCCTGCTGCTGCTAAAAATGTTACGACGCTATGTTAAAACAAAGGAAATTGCTGTTCTTAGGTAGTCCAGCTAATATTCCACCCCGCTTTATATCCCATTTTTGGTCTTTGCAGAGGGCGAGATATTTAACAAGTTCAACTGTTCTGAAGAAATGGTACTTATACTGTACAACAACAACAAGAGTGTGTATAGTTCCTCACTTACCTTGTAACACAAAGTTGCAAGATTCGAAGGGCATTCTTCACGCAATGTCCTTATCTCAGCCGATGGTATCAGCGCAAATATGTCATTGACATTGGTTATGGAGTCCCCCCAGAACTGCTCCCAGAATCCATCATCATTGACTTCAATTGGCTACAATCACACCAAGAAAGAGAAAGATTAGAAATATTGTAATTTTATTTACGTACAGTGTAACCCCGTTAATATCACTATGATTTTCCAGTCGAAAATCGTGATAATAAGCGGGTCGTGATATTAAGCGGGTTAAAATAGTTGATTCTGACAGTGCTTTGGTTCTCAGACTGAAGTGATATTAAGCGGGTTGTGATATTAACCGAGGTGATATTATCGGGGTTACACTGTAGAGTCAAACTAGAGATAAACTGATACAGTAATTTGACGATTCTTTTTCCGGATTAATTTCTCGGCCGATTAATCTGCCATGCTATAATAATGTGTTTCACTCACAACAAAACAAAGAACAACTTCAGAATAGCAGAAACATATGGTTAAACATATGAAACAAATAACTAGACAAATACTTTTGAGGGATACACCCATTACACTGTACCACAACTAAATTTCAAAATGTGATATGACATTATCTTGAACTTCGGTATCAGAATTCAAAATCGAAAAAATAAAGCCAAAAAATTGGTCGTGCAAATTATTTTAATCTGTCTTAAGGCTTTCTTTGCCAAACCAATGGTGAACCACTCTTCCAATAGTTATTTTTTGCTGCCGTGCAGACCTAGGCTACTGAGAAATTCCAAGAGAAATGAACATGAGCGTCATAAAAGTGGCTTCAGTTTTATGAGTCGAGTTTGCAGAATACATTCAATATATTCCTGTTCCGTGTTTTGTAAGATTATAGTCTGGAAAGCCTAGCTTCTCTTTGCTGACGGCCAGCTCAATGGAGGACACATTTCAAGGGCACTTACAGACCGACGGACAGACAGACAACATACCACGTTTAGTATTATGGGATTACCGGTATGTGGGAAAAGGCAAGCATGCATTGTTCAATCTAGCTGTGCAAAATTCTCTATTTTATGCTTCTGAACAGCGCATTTTTAGCAAAAGTAGACACCTTGGCTGTGCATTTCGAGCCTGCTTTCCAATCTAACAAATCAGCAGACATTCAAAATTCGGTCATAAATCAAATGACTTGTTTCTTAGAGTGTACACAGATTAATAAACGGAGTTGACTACAATTTCTGAAGAGCAACACGAGATATCCGAGGAGGAAACAACGAACGTCATGGAAACAGCAAGAATGTGATAACTGGCGCAACTACATGTGTGTGGCTAAACGTCATGGTAACGTGACACGTAAACTAGGCAACAGATTACGAAAAATCAAACAGTGCAAGCTTCATGTGTAAAGGCTAGGCCTTGCATAGGATAGGATTAGTAATGCTCGTGCAATTTATGATTGCCAAATGAGCATTTGGGCCTACAAAACAACAATAAGCGTAGCTTAGCTGTACTCGTAGTTTTAACTAAACGTCGACAGTTTGACAGCATAAAATCAAATCACAGCGTATTTTGACGAACAAACAACGAAGGGTGTTTGTTGTTTTCTCTTCGTTGGATTGACGGCGTGAGTCGTTAAGCACCTGTCAGCTAACACACACCATTAGCGCATATAGTAGAAGGACCAGCCCCCTTGTGGGGGATTTCTGTTCAAAGTATTCACAGATCAATCAAAGCTGATCTTGGAATTTTAGGAAAGGGTTTGCAAACGCTAATTTTTTCAATTCCTCAACATTTTTTTCGAAGAAAGTCGACTGATATGAAAGCTACATGACCGCATAAAAAAACTTCCCGAATGAGACAAATTGTAACTTACCGACTTCTTGCTCGTCAACTGAACAACAGCCTGGCGAAAACTGAGCTTGCTGTCTGAAGAACCCATTCTTCAAATAGTAAAACCCATGATCCAGTGTAAGTTTTTTGAGCCAGTGGTACGTTGAAAGAGGAAAAGGCAATTTCAAGAGCAAATAAACTTGACTTGCTTTCTAGTTTCGCTCAAGCTGTCCCTCTCTCGCGTTTGTCTTTTGTTTGTTGGCGGATGAGCACAGCCTCGCATCCTAGAAGAGGCTATAGTTGCAAATTCAGTTTTGTTTTGCAAGATGGCGCGAGGAGACCGTGACCTCAGGAATTCTCGCCTCTTGAGCAAGGGGGGCGATTTGAGGGAGAAAATCAATCGAAAGAACCAACACAAAAGTAAATTTTCTGTTCAGAGCTCTTCCCAGTCAAGAGTTCGTCGTCTTTATGAACTATCTGAAGTGCAGAAACTGCATTCTGGTATCCAACAGCGAGTGTTGTTTGATGATGCTCAATGCAAGGAAATTGAAGCAAAAATCGAAGAAGTTGTGCAATGCGCGTTTCGAGGACTGTACAAGGAACACACTGTAGACAGAGCTCCTTTACGGACTAAGTATTTCTTTGGGGAAGGATACACGTATGGAAAGCAAATGTCAGAACGTGGACCGGGCAGTGAGAAGCTCTTTCCTCGTGGTCAGGTGGATGACATACCTGACTGGGTTTACAAAATGGTGGTTAGGCCTCTCGAAGAGCGGAAGATTATCGAGAAAGGCTTTGTTAACAGTGCAGTGATCAATGACTATTTGCCAGGCGGCTGTATTGTCTCTCATATCGATCCTGCTCACATCTTTGACCGTCCAATTGCATCCGTCACCTTCTTCGGCCGATCAGCTCTTTCCTTCGGCTGCAAATTCTCATTCAATCCCATCAGGACCACAACGCCAATTCTTTCGCTTCCAATGAACCGTGGATGTGTCACAGTGCTAAGGTATGGGGATACAGTTTACGGGACTGTACGTTAAGTAAGTTTTTGGAGGGCCCTGATGGAGACAAGCGAAAGCTTATCAGGATAGCCTCCCTAAATAAAGACGATGATGATGATGAAGTAGCATAAGATCAAAAATATGACTATCGCATAATCCATGAACAACTGTGAATTAAATAAGAGCCCAAGCCCCCAACTGCATTTCATGTAGTGTGCGGGGAATTAACTCCTCGTACCGATTGGTGTCCTAATCCCCGAGTGGAAAACGTGTATGTTACGCCGGATTAATCCGGCGTGGAGTTAGCCTACGCCAAAACAAATTTGACGTACGTTCTCCGAAAGTTTGTAAATTTTCAGTAGTTGGCATACTTTTCCTTATTGAGTTGAGGTCTTGATTGAAATTATAACCAATCCAAACATGTTTGGCCTACAAATGTTACAAGTGTATAAAATTTTGGCGTAAAATCCGGCGTGCGATTCACAAATTTTTCATGCGGGTCCTAATCAACGTCTGTGTAACTATTTTCCAGGAATACGCCCATTCCACGCAATTTTACATAAAATTTACATTAAACAAGCAATTTCCTTAGATAAACTGCTAATTTCTATTGTTTAATTTTGTCTTGTGCCCAAAAATCCGCACGGTTTTAGTCGCACAAGACTCAAAATTCCCTGCGCAAAGTGCAAAGAATGCAGTCCGGATAGCAGCCTGCAGTCATGGCTGCTTGTATACAAAACAGTATTTGTAGCAGGCTTTAACATTTGCAGACTTGCTCCTTTGAGAATGACCTCAAGTGCAAGAACGAGTGCCAGGCTGGCAAATGTGAATGAGAGTCTCTGCCCACAATAAGCCTATTCAGCCAAAACTGAGTGCCGGCAAAATAATTTATGCCACTCGCACTATTTGACAACACCCTTGTGGCGGTCTCATCAAGCATTTACGTCACAACTCAGACCGCCAATCAGCGCCCTCCGTCAGTCGCTATAAATGTCTTGTATTTCGTAATGTCAACTCTCTTGCAATCTGTACTCTCGAGCCTTCGGACGGGCTGCCTACCCTCCGTCGTATCTGCCACAATTATATATCCAACTACACCTACTTGCCTCTGTCCTCGATTAACACATCTACAACTACTTATCCTACACCCTTCTGCGGTTGTGGAAGATTAGCAGTGCTCAGTAAAACTAAAGGAATTATAAACAGACATTCAAGATAAGAACAAATTTAATAAAAATAGATGCTCCATTCTTTGCTACACCACTGTGCACAGCCTATGTTGCAGAAGCAAAATGCGAATCATACCCGCAGTCCAAAGACCAAAGTCTAAAAATTTTTCTGGAGAACATAGCAGTCGCATCTTGTTTGTAAGTTGAATTTTAAGACATCCAAATTCCAAGTTATACACATTGAAATACAGTATGCTACATCTCTTGTAAACTTTCAATGAAAAAATCAAAAGTGTTGATTGCAGCGCCTGCCTGCATGGAAATTTTATGGCTACTATTGTCAGTATATTTCCAAGAAGATACTAGTAGCGTCTAGGCCCCTGCAAATGCCAAGCATAGCCAATAAGTTAGTTATTGTGACCTCTATTTAATGACTCCACATGGCTCATCTTGTTTTGATAAGACCAGACGTTAACTTAGTTTGACTATCATTTACAGTTCAGCTGAAATTACCAGTTAAGCATGAGCATTGAGCTGTATGTTGCATTGTCTGTCTCAAGCCGGAAGAAATGAACAACGCAAACTAGGTAATGTGAAAGGCAAGTGCAATTTGACCATCGTGATCACGGGCAAGATAGACCATATCCAATGGGACATTAGCCAAATTTTTTGTTGAAAATGAATTAAGTTGAAGCAAATTGTGCATGGTTTAATGTTGCTAAATGGAATTTAGGTAAGGTTAAACTCTAACCATAGCCAGCAGGCAACAAGGATAGAATCGAGGCTAGCCTCTCAGCTAGGCAATGAGTA
>OFHS01000457.1:0-42630 GCA_900245855.1 Calvadosia cruxmelitensis
AAAAAAAAAAAAAAAAAAAAAAAACACTCCGTTTTCCCCCTCTCATAGCATAGACGTCACGTTACCATAGTAACCGTGAGTCAAAAACACTCCGTTTTCCCCCTCTCATAGCGTAGACGTCACGTTACCATAGTAACCGTGAGTCAAAAAGGAGGAGAAACAGGAAGTTCAACTAATTTGTTCACTGCACCGCCCAAATATATATATATATATACAGTTTTCAAAACACGCCGCACAGCTCCAATGTTCAAACCAGGTCAAAGTTGATCAATGTAAATTGGTGCAGAATCTTGGGAACTGCAATTTTGAATCGTCAGCATGGGAAATTGAACGGTTCGAAAGGATCGATTTCAGTCTCTTGGGAACTGCAATTTTGAATCATCAGCATGGGAAATTGAACCATTCAAAAGGATCGATTTCAGTCTCTTGGGAACTGCAGTTTTGAATCGTCAGCATGGGAAATTGAAAGGGCATTTACCCACGTACCTGTTGTTGTGATTTTGCCTATGAAATTGGACTTGAAATGTGCAGTATTTGTTGTTCTTATTGATTTACTACTACTGTTTTACTTGCCTGGAAAGTTATCCTTAACCACTACAAAAGTTTCGATATTGGTTAACTTTAGACTCAAAATTCGACTTGACGAGAGATGCCAAATTATTTATTCCCGACTTGCTGAAGAAACACTGTTTTGTTAGAATTTCTCGGTGATTCTGTTTTATGAGCTAAACATGGAAACTGTGACTTTTAAGGGAGAAATTAAACATCTGCTGCAATGCAAAGCAACGGCACTGGACGCAGTTGCGTTAGCAGCACTGACCAGCTAGTATTACATAATGTGCTATTCTACTAGAAAAGTTGTCTGATTCTGCTATTTGCAAATTTATTCAATATTGTAACACAAAGTTAACGAAAGTAAGCACATTCAGGAAGCACACCTGTTTTCTCTGCAAACAACTCTAAAACTATTCAACGATTGGCAATGTTAAATCTTGCGTATACTTGTTATTACAACATCTACTTACACAACAACAACCCTGAGATCTCCAAGGGCTAGCTAGCGTCATTACATCAATCTCAGATGTGCTTATTACAAGAAGCACCACACATCGTTTGGCTAATAATCAGACCCATGTTATCCAGTAGGCACTCAAAGCATTTGCTTAAAGTCCTCAGTCTGAATAGGCCCTTCTCAACATAAATTGGACTGTTCAAATGTACACTGAAACCTGTCTATAATGGTCACCTCTGGAACCAGAGAAAAATGACCTTTAAAGACAGGTGGCCTTTCTGTCCAGGTTGATTTCTATAGAGAGTGTCATTTTGGGGTTATGAAGAGTGGCCTCTGTACACATTCCACAGGTGGTTGCTCTATAGAGGTGGTCACTAATACAGGTTTGACTGTACAATATTCAGATTGTGCAATGTGTATACAACTCCAGAGTGCCACTGAGTATATCATAATACTAGTAAGTCTCCAGCTGTTTAATCGTTGAAGATAGGCCCCTCTTTAGGGCCCCTTAATCCCTCTTGACTCTTAAGACTGCCCTACTATTCTCATTAAACCATTGTGCTATTTGTTTGTTCGTTTAGATGGTATTGACGCTGGCATTCCTCCCCTTCAAAGATGCTATAAACCAAGTATCCTTGACAGATACCCGGAAGATAGATCCAGTTGTCCTTTCGATGAGCATGGAGTCAAAATGGTAAGTTGTTGAATCGACTTGCTACTCAATAACACAGCTGAACCTATCTTTATGACTGCTCCTGGGGTGACCAATGAAAAGCGGTCTCTTAGCACAGGTGATCATTGAAGACAGGTAAATGGAAAATGCTAATCAGACTCACATATAACGACTGACCAGTGAAGATCATGTTGATATCCAGAGAACCAAGATTACAAAAGACAGGCTTGACACATAGCAAACGGTTAACAATGTACAATGGACAGGTTAACAATTAACAATACGCAACCAATCATATTAGAAGATTGACAAAAATATTGTATGTGACATTGACACAGGTTATAGATAATGTCTGGAATATAATTACGAGATCTCAACAGTCGATTTAAGATACATAGACGTTAAGTCTACTTACCCTATGCTATTTATGACTGGATTTAGTACAGTATAACTTATAACTGTTTAATTGTTTGCTTTCTTTATAGTTGTGCATGCCTAAAGGTCTCAACATTGTCAAGAATAAATCTCCTTCTCCCAAATTCCATTCATTCCTCTTAACGAGAGAAGACGGCAGCAAATCATACGGTTGCGCGATGACATTTTACGAAAAGGTGCAAGACAAACGAGTGTGCGATGCCATGTCAGCCCTTAATGACATTTTTGACAATGAGTGTAATCCAACCGACGAGACGAGTCCATCAAAGGCTGACGATGATAGCTGTCCATGGATCTACGAGCAATCGTCAGATGTTTTATTCGCGCAGAAATGTATCTGTATAATTATGGAACAGTTCTTCGTCCAGGCGGCTAAAGCGTGGCTGGAGCATCTGTTGAGCATTGCCTTCAACGAATCAGAAATGGTCCTTCCAATTGAATCGCACGTCTATCATTTATTATACGAAGTGCCAACGCCTCCACCGGGACGTATGCTTCGATTTAGCTGTGGTGGGACACCAATTACTGTTCAGATGCCAAATATTAATGAACTACCGTTGTTCGATTTCTCTTTCAAAGAATTATTTCAAATCCTCGGCTCAGAAAACGTTGTTGATCTGTTTACATGCATGCTACTGGAGCATCAGATTCTCATGCTGTCTTCAGGTAAGAGCAATGCAATTTTTTTAACCCTTGTCCTACTATAGACGTGTATACACGTTTTCGAAACAAATCAGAAGTAGCAACACATAACCAATCAGATAGTTAGTCCTTAGCAGGCAACCAATCAGCAATTGGTGAAGCGACTTCAAGTCTTAATTTAAATGGTTTTACTAGCAGGACAGGGGTTAAACACAAATTTGTCTAATTCAAGTAGCAGAGCTATTTGATTTGTGGCATCAGGAGTGGCTTATCCTGTAATAGCTTGGGCGTTGCCAACTGGTAGCGCACAATTCACACATCCTACATATCCAATGCAGTTGACCTCTCCCACATTCTAGGACACTAGAAAATGGCTTTGAAAAATAGTTTTGCATTCAGCTATAACCGTTTCAGCTATATCTGCTGTTGTTCGATCAAAGAGACTCGGGATGCGCCGCCAAGGACACAGCAGGGTGGTATTGTATGGTGATGTATTGAAAGTTGATTTGTCTTTGTTTGGTGTTACTTTGTCAGCCGCTTCTGACCGTGATTTATGGCGTAGTTTATGTAATAAGTGCATTAAGAGGAAGAGTGACGGCCTCTTCATGTAGAGGATCGTCTATATTATTATATTATTATTAGAACCGTTTATATGATGATCGATTTCACATTTATATTTTATTTTATTTTTAATTTAGATCTGAACAAGTTCATGCTTGTGGCTGAAGGCATGGTAACCCTGCTGTTTCCGTTGCTATGGCAGCATGTATATGTTCCTATATTACCAAAAGCCCTGCTGCATTTCTTGGATGCGCCTGTGCCGTTCATAATGGGGTTGTATTACGAGAATGAAGATGAACGATGCTCATTCAACATTCCTCAAGAGGTACTATCATTCCAAATTGGGATAATTTAATGCTGTTTGATATATTGGATGGGCTCATTTCAAGGCCAATGTGGACAGATCTTGCATCGGTGCTGATACAGTCAAACCCGTCTATAATGGTCACCTTTGGGACCTGGCGAAAATGACCTTTATAGACAGGTGGCCTTTCTGTCCAGGCATACAGCTCAAGTCAAGATTGACAAATGGAAGCTTAAAACGTGATTCATGTAACTAAAATAGGATAACATTGTATAATTAGTCAATTTTCTCTGCGGCAGCATCAGATTAAATGAAATTGTCACACCACTCCATTGGCCTGTAATGTTCTATTGGTTTTGTTTCTTTTTAGGGATCTTTGTGTCTGCTTGATATTGACAACAACGTCATTGAGCTGCCAGAGGAGCTCCCACTGCTACCCGGAAGAGATGAACTAATTGAAGAACTTCAGACCCTCATTGCAAAATTTTCAATCCAATCTAGAAAGGGATCCGTTCAGCTGCGTCAGTTTGGAACGGAAGATATGTCTGCATTAGGAGATGCATTGGAAAGAAGTAGCAATCCGTATCGCGGGCGTGACGCGTCCCCCGACAGTCGAAGAACATCCAATACATCTCCTAGCCGATATTCCCCACAGTCGCCAAACATGCAGCGCAATTTATTAGAGACTAGAAGTAAATCAATCACTAGCTTAAAAGCAGGTAATAGCCTGATCACTGAGAAAGACCAAAGTGACAAGAGCTCAACTGATGAAAACAGTGGAAACAATAACGAAGCCGATGCAAAGCAGCCGATCGCCAACCCACGACTGACCGCCATGAAAGCCATCGCCGAGAGAGCTGGCGTTAACCCCGACGAATGCAAGCTTGCAAAACGAAATGGTAGTAACAGTGCAACTAGGATGGTCTCGCTTAGTAAGGAAGACCTGTTTGTTTACGGTAAACGTGCGATGCAAGTATCTCGTAAACAACAACACGAGAATGAATTCAACATCAGCGTGAGGGAGATATTTGTCAGCCGTTTCACACAATTATTGGTTGATTATGAATCGTTTGTCATTTTACCAAAGCAAGAACAGCATCAATGGATCATGAATCGTGAACAAATGCAAAACTTTGACAAAGCAGCATTTTTATCCGATCAATCAACCACATGCCTACCGTTCTTGACGTTATTCGTCGAAACTCAAGGCTTTGCAAGTCTCATTGATATGAAGATCATGGCTTTATGGGAAGACTCAACACCGCGGCTGTCGTTCTTTGATAAACGAGTTGACCTTCAGAAGGTCAAGCTGGGAATCATCCGATCTCCTGTTTACGAAAGTTGTACATCAATACAGACTTCAAGTAAGTCCATTAAACGCATCCTGCATAATTAAAATGCAAGTCCGATCATTTTATAAACGTTGCTATAATCTTATCAGTACATTTGCGGCCAGTTGTATGTGCTTTTCATTTATCCGACTTGTACTGAAGCAGGTTGCACTCTGCTAACGCCTACCTGCTACCTCTATATAACACACTTACGCGTGAATGATTGGTGCTAACGAAATTTGTCATTGTATCCACCAATCTTTGTAATTGCAGTTGACGCTTACCTGAATCGATCAAATCATGTCGATTACAGTGCTGGAGGACCGGCAGAGCCATGCCATGAATTAACAAGAGGTACAACCATTTAGCCTAGATGCAGTTTAATCTACTTAGGATTGTGTGAGTGCACAAGGGACACATCTTGATTTACTGTTACAGTCAAACCTGTATTAGCAGCCACCTCTATAGGGCAGCCACCTGTGTATAAAGGCCACTCTTCGTAACCACAAAATGACACTTTCTATAGAAATCAGCCTGGACAGAAAGGCCATCTGTTTATAAAGGTAATTTTCCTCAGGTCCCAAAGGTGACCATTATAGACAGGTTTCACTGTACCTGTACAACATATCTGTATTGAGAAATCTCAAACAAAGCACGTATAGAAGGTATGGTTATACATACACTAATACTATACGGATAATTCAAACTAATCACTATTTAAAAACGAAACTACTTTATTCCAGGAAGAGACTTGGAGCAAACAATTTCTGATAATGAATTCCAATGATGAATAACATAATTGAAAAAGTATTGATGTCTTGGTGATCATTTTGGTAGATTGCTTTAACGAGTCAGCCAAGCCACTAGATGATCAGGACCGTCTTGCTTTATCCAGAACCGCATTTAGGATGGACAGGACCGTGAGCATAATATTTATCAGTAGAGGAAACTCTACAGGCCTGATCGTGTAGCAAAAGTACAATGTGGTTTTGGATTTCCTATTCTATTTCTGAACCTTTGGCTTGAATGTTGACTTTTCAAAAACTTTGAAAATATCTCAGTTTCAGAATAGTTTTGACTGCAGAGATTAACCCTTGTCCTGCTTACAAAACTAGTTAAATGAAGACTTGAAATCGCTTTATCGATTGCTCATTGGCTGATTGCTAGGGACTAACTTTCTGATTGGTTATATGTTGCTACTTTTGACTTGTTTCAAAAACATCATATACGTTTCATATACGTCAATAACAGGACATGAGTTAAATAAAGTTTTCCAAATGTAGGAGAGAACCATGTCTCTATAGTAGTCAATTTGAAATGACCTACTGAAAATGACGGGACATGAAGAACATATTTAATGTCCCTTTTGGATAACACAACCCTGGTTTCAGCTTCTCATGCATTAGGTGTAGGAAAACAACAGGTGCAGTTCTTAATCTTAATCTTAAATGTAGCTAAAATGTAATTTAGGTGAGGTTAAAATCACACCATTGTTCATCGTAGCAATGCAATTAGAGTCCAGGCTAGCCTCGCTTCTCTTCTAAGAGGGTCATTAGACCATAGTGACCTTTGAGCAGTCTCGGAATCATGCGCATGGTTACGATAGTGTAGAACGATAGAGCAGTCCTTCATTCTTGCTGTAGCCTGCTAGCCTGCTAGTCAGTTTTTTTGCTCACAAGAATTCCAAAGCTACCCACCAACGCACACGTGCACGATGCCTCGTCAGACTCGCAATAGTCAGGATGCGATGACTTCCCCACCCTGCCTCTCCCCAAAGAACTTGGTAAGATACCTTAGGAATTCCACTGACTTAGCAGTGTGACTGGTGCTTGGTTATGGTGACAGGTTCTGCTATCTCAACTGCTACCATCTGCAAGTAAGTAATTCCCACCAAACCAAGCACCAATGCCAAATAACTTATCAATGGTGATGAGTTTAATCTTAATTTCAAGTCATCTGGGTCCTCATTCATGGACCGGGACTAAATCTCAGCTCTCACATACAGATTTTAGCAATTTAGTCCAGACTAAACATTTAATCCCGGACTACAATTTAGTTCTGGTCCATGAATCAGGCCCCTGGTTGCGTTGGTGTTTGCCAGATTCTGTGCTGATGGCGAAATCAGAATGCAGGAGACTAGTTTTAATCAAGTTGTTTTCTTTCTGTGCCGAATTTAGCTCTTTCAAGAAAATGCTTTCCGAAATTGCAACCAAATTTGTTAGTAGAATGCGATGACCCTTCAAGGTTTGTAAAACATTTTGTTGGTAGTTTCAGTGTGTTGTCTAGAGTAGGAATGTCTGTATGTGTTTTTGAGTACATTTTCTAAGACCTTTCCAAAGGGCTTGCTATCTGTTATTGCATGGAATTCTCTAGCTTGGAAGTGCTCACATGATAATAATATAGACGGTCCTCTACGCTAAGAGGCCGTCCCTCTTCCTCTTAATGCATTTGCTACATAAATTACGCCATATATCATGGTCAGACGCAGCTGACAAGATAACACCAAAGAAAGAGAGAGCCTTGCATTGTTGTCTTGCTTGCTGGACTTCGATGAATACTTGCTTGAGCTTTTCTGATGGCCTTCCGATGTTGGAATTCCTAAGCTACCTTAATGCTGTTTTAATCCTGCTTACTACCTCGGCACCTCAGTCAGAGGTTTATCATTTGTTTATGTTTTGTGGTTCATTCAAGAAGATTGTTGCACATCTGCTTTTGATGTCTCATACGGCCATAGTCCTTGTATCTTGATGTAGCTCTATGATTCCTCGACTTCTTGTAGGAAATCAAACAAGATCAATTGGCGGAAAGGTGATCGGAAACGAAGGCCATCTAAAGCGGTAAAAATGTCTAGAAATGTTTGTACGTTAGCAATTAGAGTCTTCCACATGATAGGCAAATTAACAGAGAAACAGGAACACACATCTAAGTACAGTGAAACCCGTCTATAGCGGTCATCTTTGGGACCAGAGGAAAGTGACCTTTATAGAAAGGTGGCCTTTCTGTCTAGGTTGATTTCTATAGAAAGTGTCATTTTGGGGTTATGAAGAGTGCCCTTTATACACAGATGACTGCTCTATAGAGGTAACCGCTAATACAAGTTTTACTGTAAAATCAAACTCGCTTGATGTCCCATCTCGCTTAATAGCCCGCTACTTTCTCGCAAATTTTGTGCAAACTCGCTTATTGTCCCGTTTTGAGATTACTTCTGAAATGTTTATTGCACTATATTTAAAAGCAAAGGTAATTGTTTTTCTTACTTAGTCTGGGTATATCTCACCTGGCATTATATCCCACCGTGGTCTTGTGTTGACCAGCAATTGTTAATAAATGGAGGGCCGTGATGGAGACAAGCGAATCTTATCAGGATAACCTCCCTGAATAAAGACGATGTTGATGTTGATGATAAGTTCTGCACAATCTTTTAGCCATTTGGCACAGGAAGAGCAAAGTCCGTACCAACTGTTTAACCCTTGTCCTGCTATTGACGTGTATACACACTTTCGAAACAATTCAGAAGTAGCAAGTTCATATAACCAATCAGATAGCTAGTCCCTGGCGATCAACCAATCAGCAATCGATGAAGCAACTTCCAGTCTTCATTTAACTAGTTTATGAGCAGGGCAAGGGTTAAGTAAAACTAATAATCATGCTGAGGGTATCTTAGGTGCTTGATACTAATGTTGTTGATCTACAAGTGAGTTTATACTACGAGTGAGTATATATAGAGAGGAATCATTGCTATACTTATAGCATTCGGGTAACATGAAGTGGTTCATTGTTTGTGTTTCTGTGTTACTTGCAGTGCTGTGCAGTAATTTTTCAAAAGTAACGAATTACTGTAATTCGTTACTTTTTCAAGTAATTGTAATTGTAATCCGTTACTTTTCGCAGAGAGTAACTTGTAAATTTTGTAATTCGTTATTTTTTCGGCAAGTAATTTGTAATCGTTACTTCTAACAACAATCCAAACCAGAAATTACTATTTTACTATTGTGCTCTCGTGAAGTCCGCAAACAACGCGAGGAAATCGCGTCCTTGATCGCGTCGAGCCCAGCTGAGTCAAACAAATAAAATTCACGGTCGACAGTTTATTCATTTACGAGGCCATTGCCCGTCGGTAATGCGCTGATCTTTGTTCCAAGAACAAACGGTGTCAAATGACTCTATTCATGTGGTGTGATGGTGTTGAATTTCGCAGACGAGCGGATGTAAACAAAGGAACTCGCACATGATCTTGAAACATAATCTTCGCTTGCTGGTCGCTGGTCGCTACGGAAACATTTTCCACCACAACTGGAATAAGCATTTGATCAAAACAAGGACCAAACTCAATTCTTCCATATTAGGATATTCAACATATTGTTTTGTAGCTTTTTGCTTTTCTTTCTTATTCCAATAATCAGTTGTGCTTTTCAATTTCAACACACAAGACCAATGTCTTTCAGTTGAACCCTCGCGGCTTATCACTATGGTGTAGCATACTTTTACAATTGTTGTGTTGAAAAGTAATTTCGAAAGTAATTTGTAAAGATTACTTTTTCGGCAAAGTAATTTTGTAATTGTAATCCGTTACTTTTTGAGATAAGTATTTTGTAATTGTAATTCGTTACTTTTACTCAAAGTAATTTGTAATTGTAATTCGTTACTTAATAAAAGTAATTTATACAGCACTGGTTACTTGATTAGGATGGTCAGAAAATCAAAGATAAATTGGCAGAGAAAGTGAAGGTGAGATAATTACAAGTCCTACATCGTAAAACGTTGAGTGGTCTTTTTTACTAGATGACCAGCACGTATCGTGTCGTATCGACCGGCGATACGGCATAGCCAATCCAGATGTCAGTGCACATATGACATCATGACGGATGTCTCTCCACTGTTTTCGATCTTGAGCCGCTTCCACTGCTAAGTTGAACGAATCACCTCTTCGGTACCAACCATGAGAATGATCACCAGCACCTCATGAAATTACTTATAATTGTAACATTAGCTGGTCTTAAAGTGCCTATGAGGGCTGTGGGGTCTCAACCGATCTTGGTAGAGAAAGATTCATTTATCACGGCAATAGTAATCCTTCCTAGATTTAAAACTGTCTTCTATTTTTAATTTATTTTTCAAAAGCTGCATAAGGATTGATACTCGATTGTTCTTTTCAGAAGTTTGACTAATTTCTCAGCCTACTCTGCTCTCTGTTTGTTGTTAACTTTGTTGACATCTTAAATATTTGTATTTTGTCATGCCTATCTTATATAACACCTTTAAATACATCGATTGATTGATTGATTGATTGATCGATCGAAGATCACTGCCACAGATTTCCTCTAGTAATTTGATATTTATTTGCCTTTTTCAATATTTATTTAACATTCTTTTTAGCAATATATGCAAGAGTCTAACGTCCTCCTCTCTGATGCATCGGTTGACGTCAACCAGAAGACTCAAAATGCGTTTGCTGAAAGACTACTAAAAGAATGCAAGCTGAAGGTGTGTGTGTGTGACATTATTCTGAAGATCCATTCAGTTACATGTAACTTTTCTTCGTGGAGTAGAAAAACAGAGTATGAACAATTTTATTAATATTCTATTATGCAGCAATAAAAATCTTGAAAATCAAAGTACACCATTTACAATTATGTTGTGTACAATCAGGTTTGAATTTTGCAATATTTACAGATTTTTTGAGCTGGCAGGGTAGTGCATTCCAAACCCTGACACCAGTAGACTGAAAGGAATGCTGATGCTTTTTAAGCACCCTAAAACAACCAGATAAAGTAGCACGGGTGCTTCTCTCATAATTTCTGTCAAAATTAACGAAAAGATAGGATGATGCCCTACCGTTCGTAATTTTCCACATCCAGGTAGCTTTTTTAGAATTTCTTCTTATTTCCCGTTATTCGGAGGGGTCTTTAAATCTAATCTATTTAAATTTACTCTTGTATGGTTTTCATACTGTTTCTCACACTATGAATCCAAAACCATGTGAAAACCATGTGAAAACCATGTGAAATGGGAAGCACCATGCAAAAAACCATGTGAAATTTCAAACACCATGTGAAAAACCATGTGAAAAACCATGTGAAAAACGTGTGAATTAGAAAACAGTGTGAAAAACCATGTGGAAAGGGCACTTTTCACATGGTTTTTCACATTATTTTCACATGGATTTCACATGGTATCAGTTCATAGTGTCATGTTTTTGATTTATGATGTATGCGATGCTTCTATTCTGTAGAGATTGTTCAGACTAATTTGATCGATTTCTAAAAGTTAAACATCAGCCGAGAATCCATCTTAGAGCGTAGCATTCAACTTATAATAGAATTGTCTTTTTTATTAATCTAGACGACACGTCTTGTTGTTTTGAAACTTGGGCAAGAAGCAGTTGAGCTTGGACATGGTGATCAAAATGTGAAAGGAATAGAAGGCAACACATTGATTGCAAGTCTTTGTGATTTGTTGGAGAGAGTGTGGTGCCATGGAGTGCAGCTCAGACAGGTATGTGCAGTACGAAAAAGAATTTGTTGAAGAGTGAACAATATGTTTGTATTAGACATTTTACACTAGCAACAACTGATTTTTTTCTTGTTTGTTTGCTTATTTGTTTGGTAGTTAGTTTGTTGATTTGTTGGTTTATTGCTTTCTATGTTTTGTACTTGTTTGCTTGTTTGTTTGTTTATTTGTCTGTCTGTCTGTTTGTTTGTTTATTTGCAGGGGTGGGTAGTAGCGAACTAAAACTAGTTTGCTAGACTAGCGAACTAGTTTTTTGACTAGTTTCTAGTTTTCTGACTAATTTTTCCAGGAACTAGTTTCTAGTTCTAGCGAACTAGTTTTCAAGCCAGATATCTAGTTCGCTAGAATCAGAAAGAGTTGTAACTAATCGCTAGTTTGCGATTTTCAATCCGAAAGAAACACAGCAATAAACACAGCACAGAGAGCACGTGCTTTGACCATTTCACGCACAGCCGCTCACATGAATTTCCCATCAAAAGATAATGGTCTGGTCTGACCTTTACACCTAGAACAATAGCTGGTTCAAATGACGAGTAGGTGTTGAATTTCAAAAGCCGAAAAACCAATGTAAACAAACAGTCGCGCGACGGAGAGTGTTGCCTCTTCGTCAAGGTTGGTAACTTTTTCAACGTGCAACCAAGACCTGTTGGAGATACAATTCAAGAACCTATTTTTCAGAACGTTTATCATGTTGTCAGGGAATTCCTTCAAAAGAATTTGCAAAATGCAAACAAAGAACGGAAACATTTCCCGTGATGTTTTCAGGGGACCCAGAATAATCGAGTCCGTTGCGATGCCCTAAAAGTTTATATGTATGATTCAATTTTTTTAGTTTCAATAACTTGAATTTGTGCTTACTTGTTGACCTGCATTTTGCTGACTAAGTTTGTGTCTAAGTTTGTAGAGTGCATATTGCAAAAACTAATTTCTAGCGGAAAAATCTAGCGAACTAGTTTTTAGAAAAAGTAGTTCTAGATAGTTTCTAGCGAACTAGTTTTTTGAAAACTAGTTCTAGTTTTAGCGAACTAGTATTATTCGAAAGTAGTTCTAATTTTAGCGAACTACAAAAAAAATCTAGTCAACCCACCCCTGTTTATTTGTTTGTTTGTTTGTTTATTTGTTTGTTTGATAGTTAGTTTGTTGATTTGTTGATTTATTGATTTCTTTGTTTTGTTTTGTGTTTGTTTGTTTGTTGAGTTGTGTTCTTTTTGTTGATATACAGTATACTGTCAAGCAATCTTTGGAGTTTGGAGTCTTGAATTGCCTGATAGTATCAATTGTATTTGCAGAAAGCATACACAAGCCAGTCGTTTTGACCTTAATCTGAATTTTACATTCATGAAATTAACTGAGCTTGAGTCAATTCTTTCAACTATTTATTTTTTCTCCTTTTACTATGTAGCTCGAACTTGGGAACAAGGGATCAACTAAATCGCGATTGGTGTTACGAATGAGACAGGTAGGGAAACCGCTGCTAAACGTTTGGGTTTGATTCGCTCTTTGATTCTCTTGTAGCCATTATACATTGGTGGGTGTTACATAGAGGTAGCCTCTCTAAGCATGCAGACTTGGAAATTCATGTAAAACAATTTCCAGCCACATGTTTGTGACAGCATGCCAACTAAAATAGAAAATCACATTTTCCTGTTGGTTATTTTTCAGTCAAAGTCTGCCCTGTGGTCTCATTTGTTGGCATATCAGACTCGAGTGAAAGAATTACTGGCAGACGAGTACGGTTTATCTAATCTTGAAGTCCCTGGAGGTAATTTTAATGGTTTCATGAGCTCCAATGGATTAAAGCTAAATTATTTTAGACCTTTGAAGTTTACCACTTTTGGCACGAGTTTACACCTTTATTATAACTCTACACTCTCAAGTTTGCTTTTCGGAATTACTCACACTTCAACCCTTGTCCTGCTATTGACGTGTATACACGTTTTCAAAAGTAGCAACATATAACCAATCACATAGTTAGTCCCTATCGATCAACCAATCAGCATTCGATAAAGCGACTTCAAGTCTTCATTTAACTAGTTTTATGGGTAGGACAAGGGTTAAGAAGCGTTTGCTAAACCATACGAAAATCACACTTATCCGTAATGCTGTTTTGACTCATCGAAAATTTGTTCCAGTAGTGTCGAAGAATTAAACAATGTAAGTACCAACAGCGATTGTAGTTTTAAGTAGATGGATAAATGATAGGCTTCATACATAACCACGTGAACAAAGATATACAATTTTATAATTGAATGCGCTAGAGAGGTCGCTGCTAATACAGGTTGGACTGTATCAACGTTCATATAGAGGATACAAGGCTGGGTGATCCCTGATAGAATTTCAACCAGATACCTTTCAATTATGAATCTGATGCTCGCTCAACTGAGCTATCAACCAAGATTGAATAACGTTATATGCCGAAGTAGCTTTGTTAAAGGCTTGTAATTGCATAGGAAAGATCACTCAATTTTTATAATTTTAATCTTTTAGAGGATTTAAAGCGCATCCTTGTTGAAAAGAGCCAGCGCTTGTCTGATAAATTAACCGAACCCAAGAGGGATGGACACAGAGACTCCCTCGGTTCTGATATCGCTACAATGCGAAAAGGTAGCGATGCTACACCGGACACCACTTGGTCACGTGGGCGCAAAAGTGTGGAATCGATAGCTGAACTGGAGAAGGTGCGCAAGGTCGAAATGTGTTACTCGCCCTCTTTTTCTCCACGATTATCTCGTTCGCCATCGAGCCAGACGGGTGGATCTCCAAGACAGGACTTATCCAAGGCGTATGAGCTGCTAGCCAAAGCTGATCTGCTGATAGATTTGAAGTAAGTTTGAATTGCCGTTGCTTTTTGATCGACATTTTTATTGAGCTTATCTTGTTCCACATACAGTGAAACCTGTCTGTAACGGTCACCTCTTGAGCCTGAGAAAAATGACCTTTTTAGACAGGTGGCTTTTCTGTCCAGGTTGATTTCTATAGAACATGTTATTTTGGGATTGCGAAGAGTGGCCTTTATACACAGGTGGCTGCTCTATAGAGGCTGCCGCTAATACAAGTTTGACTATAGTCAGATACTAAATTAGAATGCTAGTAATGTATGTGCTTAGGAAAGCAACAGGGAGCCGTGGAGAATCAAGATAGTAAACACATTTCACTATCACAATTTGCAAATCACAAACACAGCACTACAATTTGCAAATGTTTGTTTATTTTTCTATGGTATATCACTGTTGTGTCTTTGTTTACAGAACAATTCAAAACATGCCAGAGATAAAGACTGACACTGGGTCAGCACGTGCATGGACAAGGTCTGACATCTTTCAACAGTTCATAAGCTTTCTTGTTTTGTACCATACGGCCTACACAATGACAGTATAACCTCTGTAAGCAGCCACTTTCTGGCATCCTTTGATGGCCTTCAAATGATGACAAATGTTTTGCAATGCAATTACAATATCAAACAAGTTTCCCCGTACACAAAGAAGAAGTCTAGAATTTTAATTGTTTCAAAGAAGAACCCGTTGCATTCCACATGTTCTTAACAATTTCAATACAGCAGCAAAGACATTATTTTACTACAAAATTTCAACAAATGATATTTTTATCTCATGGTGCCATTATGAAGCGATGATTACTACGCAATCATAAATAACGCTAATTATGCTAAGTATTTTAACCCTTGTCCTGCTCATAAAACTAGTTAAACAAAGACTTGAAGCAGCTTTATGGATTGCTGATTGGTTGATCGCCAGGGACCAACAATTTGATTGGTTTTATGTTGTTACTTTTGACTTGTTTCGAAAACGTGTATACACGTCAATAGCAGAACAAGGGTTAATTGTTTGTTTTGGTTTAATGTGATTTCTTAGACTTGCGCTCGAGAAGAAGGTCCTGGCAAGCCAGCTGAAGCTGTTGCTAAGTGATGCGGAAATACTTGGGTATGCTGCAATGTTCCAGGCTACGTTTTGAATCCTCTGAATCTCTCCTCGCTTGATAATCAGGCATTCTTTTTAATTTGTTCTTCTAGTTGTCACGTTTTCAGTGTCTCATAATGTAGACAATTTATAATAGACACTTTCTATAGAAATCAACTTGGACAGAAAGGCCGATTGCCATTTTCCTCAGAAGACCCAAACGTGAAAATTCACCGCTGTGTTGTCCGCTTGTCGTATCCTGTTCTTCTTCCGCTGTTCATATTGATTGGTCTCTGTTGGCAACATTTACAAATACACATCGTCTATTGTTCATGTTTCGTCAGATAAATTCCCATGGACTACTATTTTACCTATTTAATATTCATTGATTTTAACATATTATATGGTATGTAACTTTTCCTTGCTCTATGATGTATGTGCCCCATGAAAAAACGCCAATGGCTTAATTGGGTATAGAAAGGTTTCACTGTACAGTCAAACCTGTATTAGCGGCCACCTCTACAGAGCAGCCACCTCTACAGAGCAGCCACCTGTGTATAAAGGCCACTTTTCATAACTAAGTAACAATACTTTCTATAGAAATCAGCCTGGACAGAAAGGCCACCTGTATATAAAGATCATTTTCCTCAGGCCCCAGAGGTGACCATTATAGACAGGTTTCACTATATTATGTCAAGGGTTTGTGCGGCAGAGTTAGTCATTGCTTTCATGCAGATCGGTATAGGTTTACTTACTACTGAAAGTTGACAATACAACAGACTCGACCAGCAGACATGCACATCTTAGGGTTGCCGATATAACAGTGGCTCAGAAACAGAACTACATAAAACCCATAATGTAAAACCTTAATAAGTATAGTGGGCATCTTCCAGACTAATATGGCATATGGAGCTTACACTTTTACAGTAGACAAACTCATTTAAAAGCAATGGTGCTTCATTGACATTGTATGAAAGTGATTTGAACTAATATTACCGTCTTGTTGTTTTCAACAGCACGCGATACAAGGATTACGCGTTTGTTCGATCCGAAGAAAAGATGGAACAATTCCTGTATCATCTCCTTTCGTTAAATGCCGTGGATTTCTTCTGTTATACCAATGGTTTTTTAAAAGCGAGTAAGTGATTTGTATGTTGGCAATGTTATATTAGCCTCTGTTTCCTATCAGCCTCAATTTCATTCAATATAAATATAGTAAGTCTACACAACAATGGTATGACCATATGTAATGTGAGTCTTGAAGACAGATGCTTTTTGGGATATGACAGTGAGCAAGGCCCCTTGATGCATGTAGATGTTCTTATTACATACATTGTGGGAATGTACAGTCCAACCTGTCTTCAATGACCACACAGCGGACTAATGACAAGTGGCCTCTTAGCACAGGTGGAAGGGTACGGTCAGTGAATTGGATTGTTTGAACCTCAAGTAGACAATTGATATGTTGTTTCGTGAAACGGGTGGTCTCTAAAGACAGGAAGTCTCTAACTACAAGTTGTCTCTTAAGAACTGCTTTCATGTTGTTCACATGATATAGTCAAACCTGTATTAGCGGTCACCTCTATAGAGCAGCCGCATGTGTATAAAGGCCACTCTTCATAAGCACTAAATGACACTTTCTATTCAATTCAACCTGGACAGAAAGGCCACCTTTTCGCAGGTCCCAAAGGTGACCGTTATAGACAGATTTCACTGTACGCTGTTTGTATGTAGACATATATTTCAAAATAACAACCAAATGCGGTATATGATATTGTAGCAGCCATTTAATTGCTTTATTTGCAATCAGCTAGCAAACCAATTTTAGAATAATGACTTGTCAATACGGTATGCCTTTTTTGTTTTCGATGCGTGATTGGCATGGTTTTGCACATTTTAGAAACGACTTACAAAGTGAAGATTGCCCTTGGGAAAGTCTTTGGCGTAACTACGACAGCCAACACGTGGATGGTGCTATCCGGCTCACACATGGATACCGGTTTGATCAATATTCCGAAAAACGAAACGGATTTTCGCTTCCAGGTCAGTAAGAACAAACATTGACACAGATTTTGATTCGTTATTAAATATCTAAAATATAAATCTCATCGTCTGACAACTTAGGCAATGCAATAAGTAAGGGATTGTCTCTCTTGGGACCCTTGACAGTTAAACCACATCACAACAAGTGTATGTGTTAGCTGGGTTGGGAATGGAGCCCAGGACTCGTGACTGGCAACCATGTATCTTGGCCTGGCTAGCCCCAACAAGACTTAGCCCTATATCCCCCAATTAAAATTCACCGAGGGGTCTTGAGCAATTAAATGAAAGTTTCCTTTGATATCAAATTGGCTGCAACTTAATCCGTTTAATTACTTATCCAAGGCAACTCGTAATTATATCTGATTATGTGAATTCCAATATTTATGCAACGAAACGAAAGCTGAGAAGATATTCGATTATCTGTAAATTTCGATCAAACGGAATCCAATTAATTATGTTCAGCTGTAGCTATGTTGACTTCTGTCTGTTTCGTGAATGAACAGCTTTCGTTTTGATTGTTTTCTCTCGTTTGTTATACAGCATAAGAATCTTGGCATTCTTACTGCACTGCGGATTGGGCACGACAATGCTGGTTTGTCTAATTATAACTTTTATATTTATATTGCATTTTTGTTGTTTGTGAAATGGAATTGCAATCAAACCTGTCTTGAATGGCCACCCAAGGGACCAGTAAATTGACAAGCAAATTACCTTCTTTTCCAATGAGGCAGCAATCATCACTACGCATCTGTTCTGAATTATGGAAACTCAGTAATTGTTAATTTTTAATTATACCATAGCATTTTGCATTCTCGCAATCTGATTGGCTAAGAGATGTGGTGATAGAACTCGATATCGCACAGAAATGCTGTCAATGAATTTGCAAAGTGGCGTAGGGAACAGTTTTGCCCCCAACTTTAACTTTGGACTTAGATTGACGGCTACCGCAATGAGAGGTGTAGAGCTGGTTTGAAACGGTTTGCAGAAGCAACAGCAACAGAGGACCTCAACAAGTTGCCTTTTCAGTAGAACAAAAATTTGAAACGCTCAGCGAACTGCATGATGCGAATATTCAACGGTACACATTTTTATCGCTAAGTCATGAATCGCAAATAATAGAAGCACAAACAATTTCGGCTAGACAGTTAAACAATTACGGGTATTCTGACAAAGAGTAGTTTTACTTTTGACGCAGGCGAAGAAGGCAGGGATTATGCAACGATAAGCCATTCCGAAGAGACGAAGAATAACTAAGGAGGAATTCATGACAAAGAGTCATTTGAGTGCCTAGGCAGAATAATTATACAGAAGCGACGGCAGCAACGACAGATACACATAACAGCTTTGCAATTGTACTTGATAAAACTCAACCCATATTGCGACAAGCTACTCCAATTCGAAACGAAGTTGGTTGCGAGCCAATACAACATAATATGAGAATAAAGCTTTAGGAGTAGGTAAACTGAATGGTCTTATGAAGAGACTGAGCAGTGAAGCAGACCTTTCTTGTGTGTACACGAACCACTGTGTCAGGGCCACATCCATCTCGTTGTGGTCCAACGCTGGCCCAAGTTCAAGGCAAATCATGTCCATATCAGCAAACCCTTACGAGACAGGCTCTGCAAGATGAATAACGCAGCTGCTGTCGTTCCCACATTGTTTTTCAATTGCTCCATTTCCAATGTTAACGTCAACATTTGCAGTAATTAATCCAAATGGAGAAATACACTGCTGTTCGGATTTCTGTAGACATTCATAGAGACGTGGTATGTGAGCGTTTAGTTATGCGTTCTCTGATTTTCAAATCACCTTTTCAATTGTGTCTTGTATTCATTATTCATAAAAGCCGTATGGCTTGAAGTCGAGTTTTTGAATTGGCTCTCATTCCTCTCTTCCTTTGAATGACGTCCAAAAAGAGGAGAATACCAGTGTTCATCAAAATATTACTGATATAAAATGGGATTAAATCTATAAATATCACTCGAGAAGCTGTGAGACACTCGAAAGGCTAAAAATTACTTGCCTGCGGCTCATAATTTTCTGATGCCTTTCTCATGTCTCACTACGTTTCTCTCGTGTGATAAATGGCCATCTCCCACGGCTGCTATGCTATAAATGCTTAGTTTACCATATGACTTAATTTGTGTTTTAATTTATGTTTAATTTATGTTTTAGGCATTTCTCCTAGCTTGTACATTGATCACATGACGGTCCTTAACGAATCCACTGGACTGCTCTACAGGTAAGAATTTGCCCAAGTGTGTTGATTTATGTTGCTAAATGGAATTTAGGTAAGGTTAAACTCTAACCATAGCCTGCAAGCAGCAATGGTAGATTCGAGGCTAGCCTCTAAGCTAGGCAATGGGTATTCTAATATTGATTATCGTACGAGGGTGAACTGGGCTCGAGTCTCAGAATCAGGTACATAGTTCCTATAGTAAGAACGAGGTTGGCAGTGGTTCGTCATTCTTGCTATTGCTTGCTAGCTTGCTAGTCACGTCATTTGTAGAAGAATTAGCAACAGTTGCTGAAACGTCACAATTGCTATGCCTCGCACGACGCGAAACAGCCAGGATGCAATGAATCTCCCACCCTGCCTCTCCCAGCATTGACATGGTACGTATATCTAGGATTCCACTGACTTAGCAATGTGACTGGTGCTTGGTTATGGTGACAGGTTTCCATCGCAGCTACGGTCATTGGCAAGTAAGTAGCTCCCATCTCTGCAGCCATTTGCGAGTAAGCAGCTCTCACCAAACCAAGCACCACCGCCAAATAACTGATCTATGGGGATGAATTTAAGTGATATTAATTGATGATTTACTGTATTTCCATGAAGCGCAACAGCCGTGTCGACACGGCTATGGCTACAAGCGTTGTTGTTTCCATGAGGTGCTAGACAGTTTTGAGATCTGGTTACTCGCCTCATTACAGCGACCCATCAACCTCACTTTTATCCCCAGTTGTTGATGTGTTCAAAAAGCGGTCCCAAGTGATGTTTTTGTTTAATTTCTGTCTTTTGCATCGATGCTCCATCTACTGAATCACATGTTACTGAATTTTCCTCTTGAAATTCGTGCGAACCTGTTTGTGCGTGAGGCTCAGCTTCTTGAGAGTGAGATCGCAACGGGAAAAGCGTTTTTTCCATGATGCGCAACAGCCCTGTTGCTTCATAATGTCGCTACAGCCTAGCTCTTCAGCCGGATGCCATTAAAAGCCAATTAACGTCTGTTTCTATAAGGCGATGAGCGTAGCGACACGGCTGTTGCGTTTCATTGAAACACAGTAGTTGGTAACCCTACCTCATTAAATGGAAAGTGAAATATGAAATGTATGTTTGTTAACATCATATAGATTGATATCAAACTCTCAGCAATACCTACGTTTCCAATCTGTTATTTATGTAGATACGTATTTAGCTTCAGTTCTTGAGTGACGAAATGTATTACAGTCAAACCTGTATTAGCGGCCACCTCTATAGAGCAGCCACCAGTGTATAAAGGCCACTCTTCATAACCCCAAAATAACATATTCTGTAGAAATCCACCTAGAAGAAATGCTACCTGTCTATAAAGGCCATTTTCCTTTGGTTCCAAAGGTGACTGTTGTAGACAGGTTTTGCTGGATCTACTAAAGTCTAACATGTTTAATTAAAACGAACGATTAGCCACGTTGACTATTTCTTGCTAATGTTTGTTTGTTGAATTTGATTAGGTTTCCTTGTGGTCGCTGGCTGTCTCGAAATGATGATGACGGTAGCACAGAGAGGCTGTTGGTTGCTGAGATGGTAAAAGAACGTGACGAAAACAACCGATTGCGTAAGTCAGCAGAAGACAACATGGCGACACTGTCTTCTATGCAAAACATGCTGCCAAGGATACAGATTTAAGTCTACGTAGCAACCAAACAGATATCGACTAACTTTTAAATGGGGCTTCTTAACTAGAGCTGAAGTGTGTTGTTTATTAACCTTTGTGAGATACTTAAATTTGGTCTGCTAACACAGGTGGTCTTTGAACACAGGTAATGACTGAGATAAGCATAATTACATCTTTTGTTGTAGTTACCAAGTTACCAAAAGCCAAGGAGTCCTCCCCAGTCCACAGCAAGATCACGGCAGCCGGTCGGCGAATTAGCATTGCATCACGGAAAGGTATGGTTTTGTGTACCGGCAAAGAGGTGCTATACGGGAGCGGCTTGTTCTTAAAGTTGATTTGAATATGTTGAGATAGGAGATACTGCTGCTTTATGAGCTAAGAGAAAGAACTGTGATTTTTATTTAACTAATTAACATCTGCCCAAATGTGAGGTAACGACACTGGAACAGCTGTGTTAGCAGTGCGGACCAGCTAGTACAGTCAAACCTGTATTAGCAGCCACCTGTGTATAAAGGCCACTCCTCAAACCCCAAAAACAAAATTTTCTATATTGATCAACCTGGACAGAAAGACCACCTGTCTATAAGGTCATTTTCTTCAGGTCCCAAAAGTGACCTTTATAGACAGGTTTCACTGTAGTAAATATTTGTGTTGGACTTGTTTGCAATTTTCTTATTTTCTGATCCCGATGACAGAAAACCACCAAAATTTATTGAGGCCTCTGTGTTGATCCGTATCTTGTTTGCTTGTTTTCACAGGACCTTCTACAAGTGAGATACAAGAGAAGATGGCCGATGCTGTGAACAATTTAGTGAAATACTTTTACCGTGAAATTGATGTGAGTTCAAATTGAGATTGGTTTTATGCGTGCTGTGTTTTATTGATGCCTGCTCCATTTCTGTTACCTGTATCATATGTATATAATGTACTGTTAGGGTGTCTCACTTTCAGATATAGTCAAACCTGTATTAGCGGCCGCCTGTGTATAAAGGTCACTCTTCATAACCTCAAAATGACACTTTCCATAGAAATCAATCTGGACAGAAAGGCCACCTGTCTATAAAAGTCATTTTCCTCAGGTCCCATTTATCGCTCTCTTGTCTTCTCACCAAGAGAGTCGACTATTGTTGTGTCAGTTAAATTCCAATGGATTGGTTTTTGTGATAATTGTTACCTGTATTTTAGCAGTTTGAATTCCAATTTTTGTTGACATACCAATGCAGTATGTAACTTGGAATTGTTTTACGATGTATGCGCCATTGCGCCCCATTAAAAAAACAATGACTTATTGGGTTGTACAGTAAATGATGATGATGATGAATTTGATGACCATTATAGACAGGTTTTACTGGAGTATAAACACACAGATTAATCGAATTGTATTAACCTTTATTGGACCACTGAAAGGTATTCTTTGTTTTCACCGCGCCAGGTCAGACTATAATTTTATGTTGCTAAATGTTTTGTAGGACAATTTGACGTATCTTTTGTGTGGCGAGAATGGGATCTGTCCAGCTTTAGAAATGGTTGGTATCATCTTTCTATGCTGACTGACCGATAACCAATCTGAGCTGTTGATGCACGTTTGCGTTCTAATATTTCCCAATATTCTACAAGGTCTTTCAGTTTGGGTTGAAGACAAAGATTTTCGGCAAAGTTTTTGTGTGGGACTACATTGGTAAGAATTGGTTTTAAAATACTTTAGGATTTACATCTGTACTGTATTATACAAGTGAAAACATCCAGTTAACACCAATGCAAAATCATACAATTATTTCACCGAGTTGCTGACGACATTGGTTATCCGTAGTTGAGTTTCGGTCTTAGAATGTCCTGTGAAAACCACATTATTGCTTGCGTAAGACTTTCGCAAAATATTTCTGTATTTCTTTCGTGATTTCGGTCGTTGGCACATCGATGATATCTGGATTGTGCATGATTTGGGGTTTATAACCAGACAAATTAAAAAGACATCACTTTTATTTAATGAGATATGTTTGTGCATTTAAGAGAATATTGATTTCGAAAAATGGCCAAAAAAACATTTCTTGCGGCGATGACAAAGCAGCGCCACAGTTACGTGTGTGCTATTGAATTATGGTGCAACGTAAGAATATAATGCGTGTAAAAATCTTCTGACTGTTTATTCTTTTAGAGCGTGTGAGCCAAAATGCCTTGGACCTGGCAGAAGACGAAGAGCGAGAGAAACAGCGACACGCAATGGAAAGCTTTGTCCCACTCGTCGTTCAAGTCAATAATTCACAGTCGATTGGCAAAGATGAGAAATTCAAGATTTTAATGTGCCTCGGATTGCGGTATGGTTAGAAATGACTAGGCTAGTGACTATTTACAGAACTTATCCTTTGTGGCGTTACTAGCTCATTTTGTATATTCAAATGATCAGTTATCGTAATTTTACAATTTAATGTTACTGTTAATATCTAAATGAGACTATTTATGATTGATTTATAATTGATAGTACTGTACAGTGAACCAGTTAATATCGCTATTGTTTCCCAGTCACAAATGTCCAAAAGATGGACCATATTTTAGCCAAAATTGCACCTTAGCTAAAACAGGCGCGAGTTGCTGGATTTACGAGCTGGATAGTAGACAGCAAATCTTGACAGTAAATTCTTCTCTGTATTTGTAGGGACAAACTTTTGAATGAATGGTTTGAACTTTTGTCGTCTTCGTCCGTAACTAAACAAATGTATGATGGCTTCTCCTTCTGGCTGGACCCTAGTCTCTGCAGTTTCCTTCCAGACGTTCTGCAGGCCCTCGCTGGATTTCAGATAACTATAGACCCATCAATCACTCGTGGCTTGCAATGACTTTACCAGTTCGAATGATCATTAGTTCTTTAGCATATGTAAGGGAAGGGCCGTGTTGACGTGAGCTATTTTTGTAGAGTGCACCGTTTGTTTGTTGATGCAATGTTCGCAGACACACAAACTTCAATTAAATTTGTACAAAAATGTCAGAATTTATACTCAATTGTAAATGGATTTGGTTTGTGGTTAGAAAGAAACATGGAATGATATTTAAATTAAAAATTGCCAATAAAATATTGTTTGGTCATGAGTTGTCAACAGATAGATGGCCCTAAGCTAGACAGACAGACACATAAACAGACAGACACATAAATAGAATGACAGCTACATGACTGGACGCGTGGACGCACAGTGAAACCTGTCTATAATGGCCACTTTCAGACCAGAAGAAAATGACCTGTATAGACAGGTGTCATTTTGGGGTTATGAAGAGTGGCCTTTATACACAGGTGACTACTCTATAGAGATGACCACTAATACAGGTTTGAATGTACTGCTTGCCTGTCTGGCAGAATACTGACATAAAAACAGAATGACTGACTGATCGACAGACAAACAGACAGACACAATATGACAGGCACATAGACAGATTGACAGATGGACATACTGACAGTCCGACACACTGACAGGCAGATAAACATACTACCGGGCTAAATAGCAGCCAGCCATCTACTGCACCGTTAAAAAGACAGACTGACAGACAGACAAAGAGGTATCACTGAGAATACGACTTTTTTCTGTATATGTCTTTATCTTCCAATATTTTGTTTTGAAAGTTTCTAGTACATTTAATTGCAGCTACTGATTCAATAAAAAATGTCATGTTCATACATGCAGCAAAGATTATAATTTAAATTTCAGAAGTCTCCAGAAGTAGCTAAAGTAGTGTGAAGATTTATGTTTCTGAAAATCTTATGTCTTCGTTAATCCCTACATTATACCTGGGATTGATCGATATGCTTCCTGGATGATAAATTTAACTTGATCGGAGTAAGTCGCCGTCAGGTTTTTAACTCATCAAGTTGGATTGAGTTCTACAGAATTGTTAACTTCATAATTTCCTTCCTTCTTTCAAAGCATTGGAAATGTTCACATTGATTCTTCATTTCTGTGTTGAATCAGCGCCACGGTACATTCATCCGAATCATTCGCTGGCCAACGAGGTTCGCCTGGTTCTTGCTCGATCGGACGATGATCTATTCGCGGGCTGTTATCGGTATCTATCACTGTTGCTTCATCGAAATGCCGCGGCAGCAAACCTAAAAAAAAAGTTGAAATACTTCATACAACCTAGTAGATCTTTCCAAAGGTTGGAAAACTGAAAACATTTATGAAAAAGCAAATGTAAGGGCTACTCTATAGAAAGTGAATAGAAATAAGCTTGAAGTTGTATTACAATGAAACCTGTCTATAATGGTCACCTCTGGGACCAGAGAAAATGACCTTTATAGACAGGTGGCCTTTCTGTCCACGTTGATTTCCATAGAAAGTGTCATGTTAGGGTTACGAAGACTGGCCTTTATAAGCAGGTGACTGTTCTATAGAGGTGGCCGTTCAATACAGGTTTGACTGTATATGATAAAACATGATCCCCAAGTGACATTTCTATAGAAATCAACCTGGACAGAAAGGCCACCTGTCTATAAAGGTCATTTTTTTCAGGTCCCACGATGACCGTTATAGACAGGTTTCATTGTAAGTTGTAACCTACTCTGCGAAGAGTAGATTATAAACACATTTGACATTGTAGCCAAAACAAATTGAAAGGGTAAGCCAGACAACGGAACAAGGAATACATGATGTTACAAGAGACCATTTGTTATACAAAGGTGACGTCGTAACCAGTTTCTACTGCACTCCTTAACCCGATAACGTCCTACAGCTCAACTATGGGCATAGCCAGTACTCTATAGCTTACAACTCCTGCTATTGACGTGTATACACGTTTTCGAAACAAGTCAAAAGTAGCAACGTATAACCAATCAGATAGATAGTCCCTAACGATAAACCAATCAGCAATCAATAAAGCGACTTCAAGTCTCTGTTTAATTAGTTTTATGAGCAGGACAAGGATTAAATCAATAAACATATCTCCAAACCCAATAGTGGTTCTTGTTTCTAAACTCACCCGTTACAAATATTGTGGCGATAAACGAGGTATGTGAGTGTTGCCATCTTATATTGCATTCAACGTAAGCATATGGAAGAACGAATCAACAAACAAACACATTAAATTACTCTAAAGAAATATCAAGGACTTTGAAACTCGTTGACTTGGCCAAACTCAACTTATGGAACATCGCAATTGATGAAAAATTGACTACAACATAAGAAGAACTGGGACTCACTTGGTGAATCAGGGGGCACATTGTTTTCCTTCCGCTCCTTGTATCCATGGCAACAATCATGGAGTATATCTGTCACTTTTTCGGGCATATGATCTTTCCACATGAGATTTGAAATGAGAATGGTCCCGTAGTCTGACAGTGTACTCCACATGGCCCTGTAGTCCGCTTTCTTGCTACCGCATAACCTAATGTAAGACAAGTGAGACATATTCATAATGGGGGATAAACAGCGTAATTGTTTAAGAACAAATCAAACTTTTCATTGATTTTATTAGCGCTTATCGGACGTTGCGAGCAGCATTTGGACCACATGAAAGCCATCCCCATTACAGTCCAACCTGTCGAGATCACCTTCAAGCAGCAGTCCTTTAAAAGTTCAAACAACACAATTTATTCACGATTCTACCTGTCTCAAGAGACCACCCTCAAGTAGTCCCTCAACAGTTTACACAACAATCCATTTACGGTTTTACCTGTATTAAGAGACCACCCATAAGCAGTCATACAATTTACCATACGATTAGCATAACAGTCAAATGTCCACTGACATGTAGAGCACACATGACCAAGAGGAACATTTTTCAATAATGGCGGATCATGTACCAAGAAGTCGAAGTGTGTTTGCGTTATCTTGCATGCTTCGCCTGTACTACATGGCGGAGTGGATTTGAAATTTGTATACTACAGTGGCTAGTATGCGTCGCTGGTAGTCAGGCATCTTGGGTTTGACTCCTAGGCCCAGCCGACACATATTTATTATTTTGTAATTTTAATTGTTCAAGAGCCCCCAAAAGAGACAAGCCATTGGCTTATTGGGTTACCCCTCGTTAAACAAATGGACAGTTACATTTATACAGTGAAACCTGTGTATAACTGGTCACCTCTGGGACCTTTAAGAGCTTTTGATCTGTTGTTGCAAAAAGCGCTACATAAGAAATAGATCATTAAATCATTATCACCTATGGGACTTGAGAAAAATGACATTTATAGACAGGTGGCCTTTCTGCCAAGGTTGATTTCTAGGGAAAGTGTCATTCTGGAGTTATGAAGAGTGGCCTTTATACACAGGTGGCTGCTCTATAGAGATGACCGCTAAAACAGGTTTCACTGTCTACATAATATGACAATTAAAGTGGATGGTTGGGTTCATACCTCGGATAATGTGATTTCGTCTTGACAATGTGAACGACCTTTCCAGGTATATATAAACGCGTAAGAGTGCTGGGTGGCTCGAATGGTGTCAACTGGTAAGGTTCAAAGTCCAGATAATCCGTATGCGAGTGAATGACAGATGATTGACAGCACATCATGCATTGACCGACACACCGCCGCAGGATCTTCCACTAAGGGTAAAAATGACATTACGTCACACACTCATAACGTCACCATGATAAGGACAAATTACGCTCACAATTGCATCAAGAGCTAAATCATATTCGCTGATTTATTGATTGATTCATCAATAAATCATCTAACTGGTTCATCAGTTGATTGATTGTTCAAATTGTTAAATAAGTGATTTAATAATTGGTCAATTAACAAATACGCTACATGTTCATCGGTTGCTTGATTAATTGATTGATTGATTGATTGAGTGAATGGATGAATGACTGAATGATTAATTAATTGATTGATATATTGATTGATTGGTTGGTAGACTAATCAGTTTGTTGATCATGATTTATACAATGATTGGACCAAGCAATACGGGGATTTTTATGGCAGCTAAATGACTTGTCAGTACAGTATGACTCAGTTAACCCTTGTCCTGCTTACAAAACTAGTTAAATGAAGACTTGAAATCGCTTTATAGATTGCTCATTGGCTGATTGCGAGGAACTAGCTTTCTGATTGGTTATATGTTGCTACTTTTGACTTGCTTCAAAAACCTATATATACGTCAATAGCAGGACAAGAGTTAATATCACCTTGGATATTATCACGGAAAGTGAAATTCCACTTGCCAGTCCCTAAGCTTTTTTCTTATTCTACTCGGTTAATATCACCTCGGATATTGTCACATCTTGGTTATTATCACGGGTTTCCAAAATATTTTTATGTTTACACTCGTTGATTGTCACATTTTCTGTGATCTGTCGGCTTGATTGAATTTATAGGCGCCGCAATTGTTGTGAAAGGAAAAATCGATGAAGTGTTTTTTATTGTGTTTGCCTCATTGAGGGTGACAAATCCAAGAAAACGGGTCTTGCGCTACTTAAATCTCTAAACAATAGCTCGCTTTGGTGTTGATACAGAGTTTGCTGATCTATGGCCTGCTGTTTGTTATTGTTTGAGCCGTTTCGGCAAAATTAGAGGTCTGCGTACAAGACTTGGTTATTGTCACGACTCAGATAATATCACACTTTACAATTTTCCAGAGGGTGTGATATTAACCGAGTTACACTGTACAACAATATAGTAAAAGAAACTTCATTAGAAATATGAAAAATCACAAACACGGTGTCTGTTTCTGAAGGAAAAGATGCTTACTTTGGGAATATTTGTCTGTTTGACAATCTCAACAACTTTGTGACGTAGTTCTTCCAGCGTGTATAAGCTCAATCTGACGAGAGAAACGTTAACTGATCAGATAATGCAATCAATGGTTAACATACAATTGAAACGGATTAAATCCCTGCAGATTCAGACAATGAAATGAGTTTAAGAAGTCAAAATGATGGCCGTCAATGCGCCTCTGGCGTACGGCGAAATTGATGATGAGATTCAGACAATGAAATGTCCCTGTACTGTAAGCGCGGTCACCTGTGTTAAGAATTAAAACACATGTGTTATGAAGACACTTGCGTTCAAGAGTTTGCTTTCAAGTGGTCAATAACAGGCTAAGATAGTATATAAATATCTGATTACCTGTCTTAAGTGACCACCTGTGGTAGGAGATCACTTTTAATGATCCGTTAGGTGGTCCTTAAAGACAGGTTTAGCTGTGTACTTAAACATCGGTTTCCAAGTTACCTGCAAACCATGTCTTTACCAACGACGACAGACGTGACAAATTTTTCCGATTCCTTCACTGCAACATCACTGAAACGACGTAAAACATTAGAATGATACAGTGACACCTGTTTATAACGGTCACTATTGGGACATGAGGAAAATGACCTTTATAGACAGGTGACCTTTCTGCCCAGGTTGATTTCTATAGAAAATGTCATTTTGGGGTTATGAGGAGTGGCCTTTATACAAAGGTGGCTGCTCTACAGAGGCCACCTGTCTATAAAGGTCATTTTCCTAAGGTCCCGAAGGTGACCATTATAGACAGGTTTTACTGTATAATTATAATGATTGATTATAATGAAGACCATTATTTTATCAGTACAGAGATGACCTAAAGAATCAGTTGTATTGACAATATGTATAATTACCTTAGTACAAAGCAGTGTCGTTATAATTGTATATACACTATACAGTCGACTCCGCCAATAACGGTGCGCTGGGGACCGTCAAAATTTAACCATTATTGGCTAAATCCGGTATAGACAAAACAATAAAAATGACGTAATCCTTTGTTTTATTATAACGTATAGCAGCAGAAACCAGGTAACACACTACAGATAATTGTTGCATAATTGTTAGTTACGATTGAACTACTACGTAATGGTTGTCTGTCGGAGAGATGAATGAGCCACGGACTCAATTTCGCCTTGTAATGCCATCAGCTTCATTCTGCTGCTTTCTGCAACGGAAGCATGACTGTCCATGTGCAAGGAGATGACAGAATATGCGTTCATGACCTCGAAGCATAATCAATATCATGCAAACTGATTTGGAGGAACTCAAAAACCGATAATTGCGAATTAGTTGTCGTTTGGGGCCAGAATGATAAACCGAAATAGGCGAAAAACCATTATTGGCGACACAGGTATTGGTGGGTATATTTAGCAAAGGCAGACCGCAACAATCATTGGGACTTCAAAAATTCGGAACCGTTATTGGCGGAGTTGACTGTACTGTTTATCTGTCTGAAATATATTCTGTCTATCTATGTAAGCTCTACCCTGTTACAGAGAAGATCGCATGAGTTGCAAAGTTGGAGTTTTCTACTCACTTCAACATTGACCCAGGGGGTGAATAAGCAAAACATTTGAGGCTCGGAAATCTCGGTCGAAGTAAGAACGCAAGCAGCGAAGCCGTGCCAGCACCAAGCGAATGCCCAACAATTACCAGATTGTATTGGTTGGTCTTGCGCTCCTGCAACCAAACCATAAAAAACTATAATCCAGCTTAAAACGTAAACAGCAGAGGGCATCTTCAGGAATTAAGACCAAAGCCTACTTCAGGATTACAGTACAAGTAGGGTTAACAGACCACAGAAGAAAAAACACGGAAATTGCAAAATTGGGTAGAAATGTCTAACAAAATCAAATAAATGTTGCACAGCATAACACATGGCTATAGAAGGATTCCGGGAAATAAAGGACGTCCGGCAACCCTAAGTCACTTACATCGCCACTTTTTATCGGCAAAAAGCAAACACGAAAATACATTGAGGAGCATTAGAAACATCTCTACAGTGACAGCAAGTTTGGCGGTCAGCGATCCGCCCATATTCAAAAACTGAGACTACAATTTTCTTTAATCTTCTGATACCACTGTTTTGTTTGTTTGTTTGTTTGTTTGTTTGTTTGTTTATTTTCTTCGTCATATCAGTCATGCTTGAAAGTTAAAATACTATTTTGTTTATTCCATAATAGTAGCCACACATCAGCAAATAACATTGACTCTTGTCCTGCTATTGACGTGTATACACGTTTTCAAAACAAGTCAAAAGTAGCAACATATAACCAATCAGATAGTTAGTCCCTGGCGATCAACCAATCAGAAATCGATAAAGCAACCTCCAGTCTTCATTTAATTAGTTTTATGAGCAGGCCAAGGGTTAAGGATGTTACCAGATTTGAGTTCAGAGCTCTGTCGAGAATCTTCTCACGGTCAATTCGTTCAAGAATTTGGCTGGCTGCTGCTAAGATACCCTGAAAATAAAAAATCTCACGCGTAACACAGCCGTCATTAGCCTAAGTAACATAATTTGGATCATTCCATTGTTGTCTCGTTACGCAGCATCAGTCATGATCTTAACAAATGATGTTCTGTGATCAGGTGTCGCATCAAACCTTTACATGAATGAAGAGCAATTGCTATGGAGCGTCACAGCCAACACTGTTATTGACAAACAATTATCAAATAAAACTGCAATCAATTGGGCTATCATGTAATCATTATACTACAGCTCCTTGTACGATAACAACGGAATGCATTGTCCAACATGCCTAATTATTTTTCGTTTTAAGGTCTGCTGTATTCTATGCTATTTGGTGGCTTTATAACGCACCTTGGCTGGCCCTCAGATCGCGAAACAACATCTTCGGCTCATTCTTATAAAATGTCTTATAATCTACAATATTGTCCTCATTGCCTTTGGATGAGCTGGCTGCCCGTTTGTTGTATATGCCATAACTATACTTCATTGCATATTTCCAGTATAACGTGGTGTAGCATGAAGCTAGCACCTGCTTACGCTGCAATAGTGCTCGATAAACACGTGCAGAGCATTGAATAAATAATTAACTCAAGGATGTGGCAATTAATTCCATTACTCTGACTTTCACGCAAGGGCATGAATCAGATAGCTGTATTCAGCCCTCGCGTGAAACTCAGAGAAATGGAAAAAATTGCCACATCCTTGAGTTAATTATTTATACTGTACACTATATATATTCAGCAACATACTTGCCTGTTTATCAACGGCTTCATTCATAAATTTCCAACACTATAGAAAGATCTGGTCTTTCTTCTCAAGTAAAAACTCATGTTGTTCAAGATTTTAAATCTGGAAATAGCGGTTGCCTATGGGTAGTTCTTGTGACACTCACCCTGTGAGCCAGCCATTCTGGATTGGCATTCTCTGTTTGAATTGGCTCCGCTTCGATCATACAATCCGTCAACACATCCTACAAACAGATGGCAATAACAATCAACTTTTTATTAGCAAAATATAAAGAGATTTGGGTCCAATTCCTACAATGAACTAGACATTATGTAGTCCCTTCAGAATTGATTTAGATGTTGTGTCATGTTAGGAGTCAGATAACAGACGTGGGCTCTATTCACAATAAAAGTTCTCTTCTGATAGGCAGACATCCCTTTTCATAACCTATCATCATGTGATTTACATACTTACATAGGATTTCAGAAGGAACCTTACTTCAGTGCATTAAACAATATCAGAACAATATCAGCTGACAAAGAAGATTAACAATTGCTTACATCGCGAGATTATTTCATTGTGTGACGTACACCATTACAAGGTGATCATAAACGTCAATATCACATTACAGTGAAACCTGTCTATTTTTGTCACCTTTGGGATCTGAGGAAAATGACCTTTATAGACATGTGACCTTTCTGTCCAGATTGATTTCTATAGTGTCATTTTGGGATTATAAAGAGTGGCCTTTATACACAGGTGAATGCTTCATAGAGACGGCCGCTAATACAGATACAGGTTTGACAGTAGCTGTCAAAATACCACATTAGCTTTGATACGGGCTGAGAGCAATAAGTTACTGATGAAGTGTGTTGAATGAGTGTGGCATTATGCTAATTATTTGTGTTGTGCCGTTGTGTGTGCTCATGCGTTCATGATTATTCTCTTATCAAAGAAACAGCTATATTCACAGATGTCTACTCGAATCTAAAACACTGTCTAAAGTAGAATCTAACCAGTTGGGTTTTATTTTCAGATAATCAGAAATCCGTCCAGTAAACAACTATTACCAATGTGCTTTTCGTTGAAAATTATAATCATCTTATCGAATATTCACTATCTATTCGATACAACATTGGACATTCAATGCGATGCCTTCGCTGAAGCAGGTAGGGTTCGTCGTCATTTCAATAGTCAAACCTGTATTAACGCCACCTCTGTAGAGCAGCCACCTGTGTATAAAGGCCACTCTTCATAACCCTGAAATGACACTTTCTATAGAAATCAACCTGGACAGAAAGGCCACCTGTCTATAAAGGTCATTTTTGTCAGGTCCCGAATGTGACCGTTATAGACAGGTTTCACTGTATTAGCCAATATGTCATTGATTTCTTCCCATTGAAATCATTGTCATCGTTTTACCTGAGGTGACATTGTTCCCCTGCAAGATATGACAATACTCTCGCGACTGTGATCCACAACGACACAAAACGGAATCTGATAAACCTGAAGAAGAAATCAATAACAAAAATAACTCAAACAGTAATTCATCATCATCATCATCATCACTATAAATCTAATTAACTTCGCATTCTACTGCCACTGGCAGTTACCAGTACAGTGAAACCTCGTTAATATCACTATGGTTTTCCAGTCAAAAATCGTGATAATAAGCGGGTCGTGATATTAAGCGGGTACAAATAGTTGCTTTGGGCAGAGCTTGTTTCTCAAAGTGAAGTGATATTAAGCGGGTTGTGATATTAACCGAGGTGATATTAACGGGGTTACACTGTATGGCCATTTCACAGAATGGCGAGCAACATACTAAACTCAAAAACAGCAACAGAGTGTCAGTAAAAACGTATACAATGATATAGGTGAAAAGTAGAATGTACTAGCTTGCTGTGAATTAAGAATATATACAACTTGATAAGAAGGGTCCTGCATGCGACACAAATACTATATGAGCTCTATTAAATTAAGTTCTTTGAGACTTCCTTTAAAACATTTCTTGTCGCCGCACCAGCTACATCGGGATTCTTTTGACAACTGTGACAATTATCAAAGATATCCGGCCTTGTCAAGGAGAGCTCAAAGCATTGGCTTCAGTTTCGGTGGAACAAGAGAGATGCGACTTCCCTCCATCTTGCCCCAGCCCTACAGCATTGGATGAGCAGGAACACCTTATAATTAGCAACAATTGGTAATTAGCAATTAGTGCTTCGTTATATGTCTTTGCATCTGTCTTGTATTGATTTTGCTTTAAGCATTTTGTCGTTGAAATTGTTGCATCTCTAGGTTTTCCCTGGCTGTCTTATCAGACAATGATGAATGAGTGTTGTCAAGGCAACGCCGTTTGATGTCAATTTATCGTTTGAAGATATCTGATTTTCAAATGCCTTACAATTCCGTATAGTGCAGGTTACAGAATTTTGAGTCATTTGTGTCGTAAGAGCACAACTTCCCTGGTAGAAGTGATATGATGACCGAAGACTAAAACGAAAGTGGAAGGTCCACATTTATTGAGTGGGGTAGAGCCTCAGCACCTTTCTCTGAGGGGACCTATTTATTCAATAGATTTTCTAAGTTAAATATGAGCTATCCCAGAACCATGTTTACATATCAAAGGGACACTGTTGTCTGGGAACTCAATGCAAATTTCTTCCACTCCTGGTTTCAAGTTTCAATATTGAGGTTATTTCTTCTTCGGAAACGTGAAACAATGTCTGTCTCCGGATAATTCTGGTTGAACAAATTGAATGGCATTCCAAATGGAAGACAACGGGCATAACTATGCACAGTTACAGTGTTCAAACCTGTCTATAATGGTCGCCTTCAGGACCTGAGGAAAATGACCTTTTTAGACAGGTGGTCTTTCTGTCCAGGTTGAATTCTATAGAAAGTGTCATTTGGGGCTATGAAGAGTGGCCTTTATACACAGGTGGCTGCTCTATAGAGGTGGCCGCTAATACAGGTTTGACTGTATCACGAAAAAGGACCACAACATTAATGTTTGTATAAAAAGTGTCTCAATGATGGTCAATTTGAGAGGACCTACTTAAAATGGAGGGCTTTAAGCAGGTTCTTAATATGCCTACTGGATAATGCAGCTCTAGAAGGCTATAGCGCTTATAATGTGCACTATAGAGTTACCAGACGCCCTTTCTTTCCCAGAATTGTTGTGTAGCTTGTTCCGTTTTCGTAATATATGATAGGTAGTGCCAAAGTTACTTGATTTTGTAATCACATTGTGCAAATGTCCTGTAAAGCGAACCTGTATTGATGGCCACCTCTATAGAGCAGGCACCTGTGTATAAAGGCCACTCTTCATAACCCAAAATGACGCTATTTATAGAAATCAACCTGGACAGAAAGGCCACCTGTCTATAAAGGTCAATTTCCTCAGGTCCCAAACGTCACCATTATAGACAGGCTTCACTTTACTTGTCCTCTGTGGTCTGGTAACGACATGGGCGCACATTTTGCTAATGATGCTGACAAAATTAAACTTACATCTGATGTAAACGTCATGTAAATGACGTCTTCCTCGTTCAGGTTGGTGAACAGTCTGCTAGCACCGTAAGAGCATAGACAACAATTGTCTCCATCAACAATTTCTCGCCTCCCGTTTTTGGTAGCGCCGCAACAACAGCTAAAACACACAAAACAATTTAAACACGTGGTTATGATAAACAATTACATTTACAAATCTGAGTAGCATTGGCCTGAATATAGCTAGAGTGCCAAGGGTGATAGAATCATTTAAATTATACAACCTTCAATTTAACTGATATCTTATCAGAAACGACTAGAACTATATTCAGCTTCTTTAGAAAGGGAAGGTTGTATAGATTGCAAGGGAAGGCCGGAAGTGTACGATCATTCATCTTCTACTTAACCCTTGTCCTGCTATTGACGTGTATACACGTTTTAGAAACAAGTCAAAAGTAGCAACATATAACCAATCAGATAGTAAGTCCCTAGCGATCAACCAATCAGCAATCAATACAGCGACTTCAAGTCTTCATTTAACTAGTTTTATGAGCAGGACAAGGGTTAATTGACATTTCAGTATGCTTCTACAATCTACGTGATCATCTCAGAAGCAATTCCGTTACAAGCTTATAACAAATTGTAACGATCGCATGCACAAATTGATGGCAATGTGTGAAACTTCAGAATTTAACTGTATCAAGGTTTCTAAATAGTTCTAACACTTTGCAAAGACAACCAACGCCTGTTTCAAAGGACCACCTGTCGTAGGAGACCCTCTGTCTTAAGAGACCACCTGTTGTAAGAGGTCACCTGTCTCCAGAGGCCACCTGTCTCAAGCCCCGGTCACACTATCATTAAAACAGGTGTGACTTGTGAGTTGCAATAGTGGCAAGCATTCACTTAGCCTGCCACAATATCGCTTCTTGCTGTGTCAGAGATCGCTTTCACTTGTCCCTTGGCTGGTTGCTACACACAGTTTTGCTGTTATATAAATTGATTTTAGGGTGTAGCAGTTTGTCCAACATTAAACATCACAACCTCAGCGATTCTCTTACCTCATAGCAGAGAAAAGGCGACAGCATTCCAAAGAGCCAAAATAATTGAACGTATAAAACATCCATCCGTATATCGCAATGGCATACTTGAAGAAATATTCAATGTCTTTGAGGACCTCCATGTCTGGCTGTAAGTCAAAGCCAAAATATCAGCTCATGATAAACAAAACTGCAAGGTAAATATGGCTGGCCCTACAAAATGGGCCTGGCCCCGAATGGCCCCGCCGGAGAGGAAAGCCCTGACTGACATGGAGAAGGCTGGTCAACAAGGAAACACGCTACCTCACTAACCATATCCGTTTCTACAGTGGCACCCCAGGACTTGGATATGGATGGGCAGATCTGGTTGAAATACCTGGATAAAATAGCGGGGATTCATAACGGATGGCATCAAATTGTCCGTGAAATGGAGCTGGCAACTGGACAATGACACGGGGGCAAGTCACAAGCCAAGTCAAGAGGTAAACATACAAGAGCTGCATAAGCAAATATATTTAAGAAGAGCTGGGTCCGATGCATCGATTAATCAATCGTTTTTGGCAATTGATTGTCCTGTTCAACTATCCTTTCATCGATATCACAAAAGATGTGCTTTATTGATGCTTTTCAAAGGACTAGACACCATTATTCAGTTTACAATAATTACCTGCTTGCTCATTAAAGAGCAGACAAAAGTGCATAAAAAAAGAAATCACTGAACCAGAAGATAACTCCCATGACTTTACATAAGAGAAAATCGACAATAGGATGAGGAACAAAGGCCTCTGTTTGGTCCAATGCATCGATAGTTTATCGATTGTATGGGTCGATTAATCGATAGTTTAAAATCCACAATAAAACCTAGTTTTGATTTTAAGGCAACTTCTTAAAGTCCGTTTACAAAAATGGCACTGAAATTTGAATAGTAGAGAAATTTGAATTGTAATATTTAGGCCAGATGGGACATTAACCGGCTTCGGACAAGAAATGTTAGATCTGTTCGATTAATTTGTGAATGGAAGAGAAACTGGTACAATATGGGAATACAACAGGCTTCAAGAAGATTAAAACATGCTATTAGATGTTATCTGGAACATCTGAAGAAATAAAATCTAACTAACTGGCTTAAGTCCTAATCTATCAAACATTGTTGCAATCGACGAGAGAAAAACACAGCTGTTCAGATACAATCTGTTAGAATTATGTTATTACAGCCAAACAGTCCTAATTGGACCACAGTGCAATCGGACCAATCAGTTAATCAGATCCTATTACTCAAATATTCCGTCTGACTGTACAAACCCTTAGAGCTGGGTCGATTGTGAATTTTACACTATCGATTAATCGACTCAAACAATCGATAACTAAACAACTAAACTGAAACTAAACAAATGATCACGAACCGATCACCAAACGATCATCAAAGGAAACCGCAAACCTAGTTGTTGCATCGCAAATACACGGCATTTTCTCTTCAAGAATTCAAAATGATTCTTTCTGTCAGTAGTGATTTGCGTGGAACTCATTATTTTAACTCCAGGAAGACATTAACATGTCAACAAACCAAGTGATTGTTTTCTGTCTGGATCACCACAACTTTTCCCCCGTAAGAGCAAACTGTTTTATCAACGTATGGTTTGCTAGAGGCTAAAGCACCACCTAGAGCAGCAAATATTGGCAAATTTAGCCCTCTTTGTGTTCAGCTACAAACTGACAGTGTGTATGATTGCATCATTTTGACTTTCGGTAAAAATATGTGTGTGTTATTACAAAATTATGTGATCGGTTATTTGTTCGGTGAATTGTGGAAACGAGCAGTTTTACCGATCAAAACCCATCACTGTTGCTTGGCACCGATCAAACAACTGTTCGATCGATAGTGGAACCCCAATAAAAGGCCACTCTTCATAACCCCAAAATGACACTTAAAAAATCTACAGAAATCAACCTGTACAGAAAGGCAACTTGTCTATAAAGGTCATTTTTCTCATGTCCAAAATTGACCCGCATTATAGACATGTTTCACTGTACTATGAAACACGTTTACATGAGTAAATAAATTAGACAGAGTCATTTTCAAATCTGATTGCAGTTAATTAAAAATTGTTGACATACCTCAGAATCCATTTGAAATGGCTTTTCCTGTGGTGTACATTGAACTCTTCTTACAGTCCTGTAATGTTTCAAATGTTTCTGAAAAACAAAGTTTAACCCAAGCGGTAAATAACTGCACGACTAGCCCTCCCGAAACTCTAGACAAACTGCTCGAATGATGTACAACTGCAATCTCATCCTTAGAGTGTTATGAAACAAAGTGATGCAAGGCTGCATTGCCGTGGCAATGTTACACATTATTTACAAAAGAATCACTAGGCAAACTTGTGCCAGGTTGTAAGATAGTAAATACGATGATTGTTTGTTTGACTGGAGATGTATTTGCTAGGTAGCTGGTCGTGACAGGGAGAGATGGCAAAGGGATCTATGTCCGTCGTAGCCAAAGCTCTATGTCACGGACGCAGCAACACGATGTCTTGACACAACGAGAGATAGACACGAAAGAGGGTTATTACAGCTTGACGCAGTGACATATTACAATTGACATGATTACGTTAATTACGACATGGATATTTACATAACAAAAGATGTGCGTCATCCACTACAAACTTTCCACAAAAATAGTATAGGTCCTACTCCAACATAAAAATTCATTAAATTACATGAATTAGAAAGGCTACCAATCTATATTATTATTTCACAAACGTCTGTCTGTTTGTATGTATGTATGTATGTATGTCTGTTCAAAAGCCGGTACCTGTCACTCATTAGCTGTACGGATTTTCTAACGTTTGGGAAAAAACACGGCTCTGGTTGTGCATGGTTTTCAAAACACATTGCACAGCGCAAACACTCAAACCAGGTCAAAGTTGAACAATGCAAATTGGTGTAGAATCTAACGGAGCAGTTTTGGAAACGGTCGCCTTGAGACCGAGCTATGTTTTCTGCAAGTTTGACGAAATTAGCGATGTGGTATGGGCACCTCGAGTTTTCTGTGCTTGCCTTTGCAAACCGTTGAGCTCGAATGGTGTTGCGCTCGAATAGTTCGAAAGGATTGATTTCAGTCTCTTGGGAGCCATAGCTCAGCTGAGAAACAATGCGCAGCATTCGCAGCTGGCTGAAGTTGCGTAGCAAGCGGAGAACTGCGTGATATGTATTGGACTAATTAATATCCACCCAAATGCGAAGCAACGACGCTGGACGCAGCTGCGTTAGCAGCGCGGACCAGCTAGTACCATAGAATTCAAGTAAGCTGACTTGCATCAGTGGTGAAAACCGCGAAAACAAAGATGTATTTTTATGCAGTAGTGAAAGGGATTAGAGTTTATATCTAGAACAGAATCAATCAATCAATCAATCAATCAATCAATAAATAAATAAATAAATCAATTTTATTTATTTTGACTCCTATTCTACTGTACAGTATCTGTGTAAACTGTACAGTAGAATAGGAGTCAACATAAATAAAATTGATTGATTCAGTTATTGACTATGGGTCTACATGATTTACTCCTATCGTATCTAACTTTTTAATTGTTTCCACGGTTAACTTTTCAGGCTTTCTCACAGTCTGTGCCAGGGGTTAAGCTTCTATCAAACAAGGCATTCTTTACAGCAACTAAGCTGGTGCTGTATTCAAATCAAAACAGAATCTCTCGGTAAGTAATTAAGGACGTATATGAACAATGGTTGTTGTATATCCCAATAATCAAAACTGGATATTTACATAATCGCTGTTGTCTTGTATGTGACTCAGTTCGCTCTCAACCATCGTGGCTTCTTCGTATTTCTGTTGTCTCCGTAGCAGAACCAACCCAGCGAAGACGTCTGATGGCACGAGGTCATGGTACCCTTCCATGTGCAGAGACAATACTCTGAAAGAAGTAAATGTATTGACTATTGACATGTAAATAACTTGGCCTTAATGTAGTAACACAGTAATATACGGTACACTCCAGCCTGCATTAGTGGCCACTTCTATAGACCAGCCCCCTGTGTATATTTCATAACCCTAAAATGACACTTTCTATAGAAATCAACCTGGACAGAAAGGCCACCTGTCTGTAAAGATAATTTTTTGCAGGTCCCAAAGGTAACCATAATAGCAGGTTTCACTGTAGCTAAAAAAGACGGTCAGATGTTTTTGTGATATTTTCTGGTGGGTCTGCTTACAAGAAGTCGATAATCCCTGAATGAAGTAACATTTATCAGACCCTGACCCTGCCATTGGACGAATGGGCATCTTGCTTTCTTTGATAAAACAATTAATTTTAACGAGTTTTCTAATCTGCAATTAAATTGTCAAAAATTTACTAAAACAAGTCATACAGTTCGTAAAGTTTATACCTTGCAATGAATTCAATGACGTCATTCTTCGAGTGATTTGCACGAGAGCAGCATAGCACACGCTTCAGGTTATGCCTCCATTTCTTTTCAGCCTTCTTTTGAATAATGGTAGAAAAATCAAGGCTCCCGTACTTTGCTTTGTCAATCGGCTGGCCAGAGTCTTTCCCATACCAAATCTTCCCAGCGGTATCAAAAAATAAATACATCATTAGTATAACAACAAGGAGCAGAGCGATATTGAATATGACAACGGCTTCTGATATCGTCTTGTTGGTGGATGTAGGGCAGCTTCTATTGTCCACAAATATCCATTTAATTCCAATTATTATCCATCCAAATTCTAAAATCCAGAACAATGAACGAAGGTACAGAAGCATAGGAATATTGCGTCGTTTTCCCGTTTCAAAAATCCCGCCATGGCTGCTAGCATACGCAATGGAAATGTCGAGCATGATCGAGAATACCAAGATCCCCACGTAACCAACAAGGTATATGCCAATAGCCGCATTGCAAGTTCCAAGATTGTTGATATCTTTGTCGAGATCTTTGAAAGAATTGTGAACACTTAAGACTATCACAATGATGATTAACCTGTTAATGAAGAAATCAATAAAATATCATCATCATAGTCGCTGTCATCTCAATCACTGGTGTCATTGTCATATCATTTATCAAACAATCTATTGCTTATAATTTATAATGTATGTACAGTATAACTCGGTTAATATCACCTTGGATATTATCACGTCTCGGTTATTGTCACGGAAAGTGAAATTCCACTTGCCATTCCCTAAGCTTTTCTCTTATTCTACTCGGTTAATATCACCTCGGATATTGTCACATCTCGGTTATTATCACGGATTTCCAAAGGATTTTTATGTTTACACTCGCTTATTGTCACGCTTTCCATGATTTGTTGCCTTGCCTGAATTGATAGGCGCCGCAACTGTCGTGAAAGGAAAAGCTGATGAAGTGTTTTTCATTGTGTTCGCCTCATAAGTGTGACAAATCCAAGAAAATGAGTTTTGTGTTGCCGAAATCTCTACATAATAGCTCTGTTTTGATGTTGATACAGAGTTTGCTGTTCTACGGCACGCTTATGTTACTGTTTGAGCCGTTCCTGCACAATAGGAGGTCTGAGTATGAGACTCGGTTATTGTCACGACTCGGATAATATCACGTTTTACAATTTTCCCAAAGGTGTGATATTAACCAAGTTACACTGTAATATTATTTATCATGAGTAAATCATCATCACAGTCGAAAACTTGCATATTTCAGCCTACAGTATGCGGGATTATGATGATGATGATGTAATTTATTTTCATTCTCGTATTCTACTACATACACTATCAGGGATAATAAGCATGCAGTTACCTAAAAGGTATGATTTACAGAATCCCGAGATAAGTCCATTAAAGTAAGATAAAAACGTAAACTGCGAATAAATATGTGATTAGAATAAAATATACTGAAGTTGAAACATAATA